>BQNB010140474.1:0-17410 GCA_026074375.1 Tanacetum coccineum | reverse complement strand
AAAAAATGTTAAAAAAAGCTACAAAATTTAAATTAAGACTTCCATAAATTTAATAAAAAAATAACTACAAAAACATAAAAAAAACTCATCCCGATGATTCCAATTTCGTTAAGTAACAATTATACGTTTCATGCGGACACTATAAGCCACTACAACCCAATACATATGACCTAGGGGAATTCAAACAAAACTGTAAAACTGAGGAATCGCTAAATTTAAAACCGAAAAAACCCAAAACCCAAAAAACCCGCTTATAATGGTTCGGTTACGGTTGTTAGTTTTATATGTCTGCGGTTAACCGAACCGAACCGTGCATATTATACATGATTGTTACCAACAAACTGAACCGAACCGCCCCGTGAACACCCAATGCATATTTTCCTGATTAATCCCGTCTAGAACGATTACAAGCTACTGAGAGGTCGACCGTCCGGCTATCGAGTCGCGATTTTTTCAACCTTTGCAATATTATCGTGGCTAAAGGTATTTTTCTCCGATATTGTCGTGAAATATTTCATAAAATTTGTGACAATGTTTCCCCCTAAAAATTTCATGAATCCTGTACCAAATTAAGCACAGAAACAACTCCTCCTGGAAGATCAATAGGCCAAAATAACCCTGCCACAACTCCCTCTCATCTCACCACAAATCCTGTCACCACCACAGCTCTCATCACGTCTCGTCGCTGTCACTCTCCCGTCATAGACCCACCACTCCCGTCACCACTAGTAAGTCATCGGATGTGTCATAACATGACACTCTATGCAACTACCACCAATGCATATGACCCATTGATGTCAAATACCTATTAATTATATGTGACCTAAGCAAATGACCTTGCACCCATATGAATTTGTCTATTATCAATAGGTCATGCTGGGTTCATTACTCTAGTTATAATCTACGACCACCCCACTGCACATGAACCAGACCATGTTTAATTACCCTTGTCACAGTCATGGATGTGTCGGTAAGCATGACTTTAAGCACTTACAACCCAATGCACATAACCCATGACCATGTTAATTACCCATTGTCACCAGTCATATAGTATGTGTTTTAACATGACACTCTCAAGCAACTACAACCCAATGCACATGACCCATATGATGTCAAATACCCATTAATGAATGTGACCAGTGATAACCTAATGCACATGACCCATGACCCATATGAATTAGTCATTATCACCGGTCATGCATGGGTTCCATTACACTAGCTATAATCCACTACAACCCAATGCACATTGACCATGACCATGTTAATTACCCATTGTAAACAGTCATGGATGTGTCGTAACATGATGCTTTAATCCTCATACAAACCACTTGCCTCATTGACCCATGGACCATGTCTAATTACTATTTGGTTATATTTTTCTTTTTTTTTTCTTTTCACTTCTTTTTTTGCTTTTGCTTGTTTTTTTCTTGTAGTTCTGGTCCTGCTCACCTAGTCATGGATGTGGCTTAACATGTCTCTAAGCAACTACAACCCAATGCATATGACCCATATGATGTCAAATACCTATTAATGAATGTGACCTAATGCACATGACCCATGACCCATATGAATTAGTCATTATCACCGGTCATGCATGGGTTCCATTACACTAGCTATAATCCACTACAACCCAATGCACATGACCCATGACCCATGTTAATTACCCATTGTCACCAGTCATGGATGTGTCGTAACATGACACTCTAAGCAACTACAACCCAATGCACATGACCCATGACCATGTTAATTACCCATTGTCACCAGTCATGGATGTGTCGTAACATGACACTCTAAGCAACTACAACCCAATGCACATGACCCATATGATGTCAAATACCCATTAATGAATGTGACAAGTGATTCAACCTACTGACAGGACCCATGACCAACTACTCTAAATCATATGAATTACATTGCACATGACAAACTACTCCAAATCAAGTTTTTCCATTTCATTGAGAACTTGTGAGTAGTTGTAGCCGAATTAATCTGTTCTGTTGTTCCGGATGCATATGCATATCTAATGTTGCCTTTAGTACACTTATCTTTCCACGCAAGTGCTTGCAGTTTGAGCACTCTGCATTTCTTGAAGATCCTAGAGAATAGTTTGGAGGTGTTGAAGGTCCTGAAGAGTAGCTTAGAGGTGTTGAGGTCATGATGATAGCTTGGAGTGTTGAAGGTCCTGCAGTGAAGCTCCAGGAGAAACTCATCAATGACGAAGTCGGGGTCTCTTTCCATATAAAAAAAGTGACATCCAAAATTTTTTGGGGGCTGTTAAATAATAAACAAATCAATTCTTTTAACAACTAACCATGATATTTATATATTACACAAATAAAAAACATGTGATTGTTCACCTTTGATTTTGGACATGCATAGTATAGTTTACCGTAACTCTCAGGTTTATACGATTGTCGGAGAACTACATCTCCTTCTCCACAACTACACGCAACAAAATAATAAAAATAATAAGCTTCAAATGGCATTCATCTTCACCAACTTTTTATGGTTGTGATGGTAAGAGTGTGTGATATGTTTGTGGTTGTGATAATATCTGCTTTTATGCTATAGAAGAGTTTTTGGCGGGAGTATTTGGCGGGAGTATTAGGCGGGAGTATAGAAGAGTTTTTTCAACCTTTGCTATATTATCGTGGCTAAAGGTATTTTCCTCTGATATTGTCGTGAAATATTTCGTAAAATTCGTGACAATGTATTCCCCCCAAAAATTTCATGAATCCTGTACCAAATTAAGCACAGAAACAACTCCTCCTGGAAGATCAATAGGCCAAAATAACCGTGCCACAACTCCCTCTCATCTCACCACAAATCCCGTCACCACCACAGCTCTCATCACGTCTCGTCGCTGTGACTCTCCCGTCATAGACCCACCACTCCCGTCACCACTAGTAAGTATTCTTATATATGTTCCTTTAATTTTGTACACATCGTTCTAAAAAAATCGTGTTTATGATTCTCTAATTGAAAATGTATTGATTATGCTGTAAATGAATTATTATCTAAGCAATCATATGGTAGACATGTAACACCCCTAAATATGCGTGTCGCAGCGGAAGTACGTACGGGGAGTGCGGGGGGGGGGGGGGTATAGTTCATAATACACAGGCTAGAAACAAAGAGAACGACCTCTAAAATGTGTCGTTTGAAAAATATATATAATCTCAGTTGATTTTCTTGAAATTGATATTACATTTGTCTATAATTGCATTCACTGTAAAAAACTTGAATGTAAGACTCAACGCACTTCATGAAGCCAAGTATATATATTACCTGAGAAAAAAATGCTTTAAAACGGCAAATAAAGTTGGTGAGTTCTAGGTTAGTTAAATTTAATGTAAGTTTCAAATGAATGTATTTGTCCACTGTGTCATCACAGTACCATGTAAAAATCCCAAAGATTTATAAAGAATGCACGACACATTTTATGTCACCAAAAGTACCAATCTTATCCCAAAGATTTATAAAGAATGCATGATCAATTTAATGTCACCAAAAGTACCAATCTTATCCCAAAGATTTATAAAGAATGCATGACCAATTTAATGTCACCAAAATGTTTCAAGTATGTATTGCCACTTTATTCAAGGCACAGTAAATATCCATGTGAGTATAAAACAATGATTACAATTACTCTAAGTTCATGAAACCGATGCACTAATATAACAGTAAGAGTTCATATGTAAGTATTGTGGGCCCTGTAGGCCCAACCAATCGTAATCCGACATGTTATAACGTTCGTTTGCCCAGTGATAGCTAATCACCCGAACGGGGATTGTCAATCCCGAATAGATCTATTTTATAACATTCGCGTAGACAACATATTATAACGTTCGTTTGCCCAGTGATAGCTAATCACCCGAACGGGGATCACACCCGAATAGATCTATTTCATAACATTCGCGCTCACCCTTCAATTGATTTACAGTTCATGAAGTTGTGACGTAGACTTATATATATACCCATCACAGGTGTCCCCTCCAAGAACACCCGGGCAGTGATATAAAGAATATATATTCCCGTTATTAGTGTCCCCTCCAAGAATACCCGCTCAGTAAAGTAAAAATATGTACTCCCGTTATTGGTGTCCCCTCCAAGAACACCCGGGCAGTACCGTTTCTGTCATCAGTTCAATCCGCTTAAGCTAATCCGTAATCCTTTCAAAAGTAAAGTACATATATTTGTGACCAAAAATGAAGTCAAGTAATGTATCCCATAGCGAGCTATGTAAATGAGTATGTAAACCAATTTGATATAACCATCATGTAAATGCATTTGTTAAAAAGCATGTATTCTCACCCATATAATATATATAATAACTGGTAAAAAACACGTGGGCTATTAAGCTCACAATATCACCTTTTAAAAACAATCACGTTGTTATAAGGTAACCGAGTAAGTATAAGAGTTTGTAGACAAGCATGTATCCCCCTCGCGGGTTTATAAAACATTCAAAAGATTGAAAAGCGAGGTTATGAACTCACCTAGATGATGTAGAACGATTGACATATAGGCATCTAATATGCACAATACGAACGGAAGACGAAGCGGCTCGATCAAGAAGTTGCAGCTAATCTTAACGGCTAAGTCCCACTAGCCTAGGATAATGTATTTGGGTTTCCCGATGAATGGTTACGTCAACGCGACACGTTGATAAAGATTTAGATTTAAAGTTGTAATACTTTGGTGGTTGGTTAAATAAATAAATTGAAAATATACGCTAAGTGTGTAATATATATTCTTTATATATTACATATGAAAAATAACCCTTATATAATTCCTACCGTTAATTATATAACAAAGACAATCAATCCAAAGATTAATGAAAGCATTATAATTACCTTGCAGGTATTATTCTAATAAGTGTGAAAAATTAATTAAACAATTGTTGACAACATTTAATTAATGAAAAAGGCTTTGTATTAAGTTGACACATGTCTTAACGTTATGAATTAAACAACTGATGCTTGTAACAGTTTATAACCATTATAAAATATAAATAATATTTTATAAAATATATTTCGTTTCCTTCGGACAAGTCGTGTTCTAAAACAGTCTGTCTCAATGTAAAATAGTCATAGTTTTCGTTACATTGGTCAGGTGATTGTTTAATACAAGTTTAATGTATCTTTTAAAATATAATTGGTCCCCTTTATTCGTTTCTAAATAACTAATAGCTTTATTAAAAATCATTGCTAACATATAATTTATATAATTTGTCATGACTTTCCGTTTACAAAACGTTTCCCGTATTCGTAAAATTATTGTTTTCCATATTCGTAAGCTTAATGTTTTTCCACTTTCCAAATTATCGGCTTGTTTCTTGTAGTTTTCAATATTCCTCGTGTTTTAAATTTAAGATCTTATACTATTTATAGATATATATATATTCTATATATATATTATATATTTGTATATATAATTATATTTATATATATATATATAACCCTAACCAAAAATTATATAATTATTTACAATTTAATTCCATAACCACCATTTATATATTTCCGGTTTTAATATTTTCAAAACCTTATGTTATTTTCATTTGTCGTCTCATATGAATCAAACGCACCCTTTAATATATATAACCAAACGGAACCTTTTTATATAAAACCAAACGGAACCTTTCTAATACCGAATCAAACGCACCTTGGGACCCCCATTACAGCCATTGCGGCTGTAGCACCAAACCTACACGCCACTTGGACACAAACTGCCCTTTCGGTGTTAAACCCTCAACCTAAAAGCCCCCTTGCGGTTGTCACTTAATGCCAAAGCACCCTTCTTTTACATATATACCATAATCCAAACGCCCCCATGGTTGTCACACAGCCAACCAAACAACCCTTATATCACTTTCGCAGCCAAACGCACCCTTACCTATTTTTCGCTAAACCAAACACGCCCTTAGTGGGGCTGGCCCGAAACAAACGCACCCTAACCGGTGCTAAACCCATAAATAAACACTCCCTTGGTGCATTTTAATAGTCCAACGCACCAAGGGGTCCTTGCACACGAAACAAACCTCCCTACGGTGGGGATGCCGCGCCACCACCGAGCCAAACACCCTTGCGGGTGGGCTGTCACCAAGACAAACACCCTCGAGGTGTCGAAAAGAAACCCAACGCACCCTTGTTGCGTTATAAAAAAACCAACGCACCATATGGTTGCGTGACAGCCACCCCCCCCCCCCCCCACCCCCCCCCCCCCCCCCCAGAACGCCCCCCCCCCCTCCTGCTGCCATTCAAACGAACGCACCCATGTTGTAAAAATTAAACGGGCCCTTTTGTTGGTGGTTGTAAAACCACGCGCACCCTTGGGAGGTGGCGGCTGTGGTGGTGGTTTCGGTGGGGTGGGCTTGCTGTGGTGGAGGCGCGTGGTGGTGCGTGAGTTGAGGGATCGGGTAGATCGGGTAATAAAGATTATTTTTGGAGTTGGCCAGAAAAGTCCGCCGGAAAAGTTTTCCGGTGGCGGTGGCCGAAATCCGGCGGTGGGGAAGGGGCTTGCCGGATGAGAGGAGTGAGAGAGAAGGAGAGAGTGTATGTGTGTGTAGTTTATAATTTTATAAAATGAAATAATATATATAATACTTTACATATATATATTAAAGTTTTAAAACTGTGTCGAAATCTAATAGAAGAAAGTATATTATAGTTTAGGGTTTATTGTGTAACTTTTCAATATAATTTTTATAAACTATCGGTTCGGGACTCGTTTGAACTAGTTAACGGTTGATTCGAGTCACGAAACTCGCGCCATTGTTTTTCAAATCATTTTTCCGATAAAAAACGAGTATTTATTTGATAATATTTCATAAATATTTTTATAACATTTATAAAAATGTTCGTTATTTATTTGGTGAACCGGTTACGTCTCGTTTGAAAAAAATAAATTTATAACCCATATATTCGTGTTATCAACAAACGTTTCCGAATAAAATGATGACTAATTTATTAAATAAAATTGTTAATTAAATATAATTTAATTATTTTCCCGTTTCTAAATCTTGCGAGGGCATTTCAGTCACTTTCTAACTGTTTTCGGGTTTCGGTCAAAACGGAAAAGTTGTCAGGAATGTCGTTTTACATCAAATTGCTTTAGAGTCCGAGTTGTGAAAACATGATTTCGTGGTTCGTTTTTGATACGTCAACTATTAATTAATATATATCTTTTTCGTTTTCAAGCCAAATAAATTAAAAATAACATCCACTTGGGAAATATAATAATAAATATGATTTATTATTTGAAATATGTTTCGAAAATTTTACCGGTCACGCGGTAATTGTTTTTACGAGACAATAAAAGACCAAAAGTCAAAAAGTCAAGTCAGACCCAAAAAGTCAAAGGGTAAAATCGTCATTCGAAAATTTGAAAATTCTCGGATGTTACAGTACCTACCCCTTAAAGAAATCTCGTCCCGAGATTAAATTTGTGTTATCCGATTGTGTGACCAAAGAAAGACTCAAGGTTTAATAAACTCGTTCTAAACAAAACGCTGATAACTTTATTCAGCAAAAATTAGTTGTTTCGACACTTCTCAATCTACCAAAAATTTTGACTGGGTTTGTCCAGGATATTTAATCCATCAAAATGGGTATCTCAAAATATATCATTACAGATCTTATGACTTGTATAACCGCGTTATAGGGAAAGTCTCATTATAGTGAAAACCTCAAGAAGAAGGTGTAGTCGCGTGAGTATGTTTGTATAAGTTTCTAAATGTCCGAGGACGGAGTCTCGTTTCTACTATCTGTAAGGTTTGATGATTCACATCAACGTGGCTTATGGATGTAAGTACCCAACTTACTTGGCAGTACTAAATAGTATCATGACTTAAATTGGTGTATTATTTGTCTGCAATGAGTAATTCAACTGAATACTATATCGACGTATGCTTATCTTGTTTAAGGTGGGTTTCATCACTTAGTTGATAATTTATTGTACTATCTGGGACCACTCAGGACCAACAACAGAACCATAACGACAATAAACGGGTGATGGAATATTGTCCCAGTTTTGCATTTCGCGGATGAATCAACTCCATTGTTCAAGTGTGCACAAGTCTGTTAGTTCCTCGAACAGTTCGCGAACATAAAGATATGTAAACAGAAAAAATACTACTTAAGAATGAGATGAGTAGAAAAAAAAAAAAAAAAACACACTCACTCACAAATAAAAAAATAAAAAAAAAAAAAAAAAAAAAAAATAAAAAAAAAAAAAAAAAAAAAAAATAAAAAAAAAAATAAATAAAAAAATGAAAAAAAAAAAAATAAAAAAAAAAAAAAAAAAAAAAACTCTAAGCGTGGTCTGAGATTTCGCTGAGTGGTAAGACAAGATTGTGTCTATGACCTTTTTAACGAATTTCGGTGGTTCATCGAGTCAGATTCATAATCGTGTCACAATTGGATATCATTAAGCCACTCATTTATTGTTCATTATTTTCATAAAGAAGCGTCGAATTTATGTTAATTAATGGATTGATAAACTTAGGTTCGGGGATTTACAATTTCTTATTTAACTGAAAGGGTCCCAATCACTTTCAAATAAAGAGACTTATAAATCATCCCTACTTAATAATCCCGTGCAATAACGGTACTTCCCATAACCTCTCAGGTGGGTGGATGACATGACGATGCATGTGCTTTAATGAGTTATGGAACGCAGTGTCACAACTCGTCTTCGGAGACGGGGAGTAAAACTATCAGGGAAATCACATAGTGTTCAAGATCGTGAACGAGTCGACATAGCAATTATCGTATCAATCCTCCTATTACAAGTCCTCGCCCATACAAGACTTGTAATACTTGAATCCATACATAATCCCATGTAAACAGAACTGTGATGGGCTTTGTTAACATAGCAATTATCATATCAATCCTCGTATTACAAGTCCCGCCCATACAAGACTTGTAATCCTTAAATTGATACATAATTCCATGTAAACAAAAAAAAATATAACGATCTTCGTGCAATACGATGTTGTATAAAGCTATGAAAAAAAATATTCTTAGAGACCATTGTTTAGCTTACAATGTCTGAGAACGAAATGAGACCATTGTGCAACTCACAATGTCTGACGAGTAGAATGAAACCATTGTGCAACCCACAATGTCTTAAAAATATTATGGTATTTATATAATAACTCTTATATATAAGCGTACGATATTAGCGATGGAATGCAAGCATTTTATATATCATATATATGTATGGTTTATGTAAGCGACTTAATGCAGCCCGTAATGTAAGCACTATAGCAGTGCGTGTATGCACTTTGAAAATGTTTGATGTGATGCAATGTTTGTGAAAACGGTTATAGTCCAGGGTTAAATATGCAACATAGTTCTCTATAACCAGTGCTCTGATACCAATCTGTAACACCCCCAAATATGCTTGTCGCAGCGGAAGTACGTCCGGGGGTGCTACTTCATAATACACAGCGCTAGATACAAGAGAACGACTTCAAAATGTGTCGTTTGAAAAATAATCTTGTTGATTTCCTTGAAATTGATATAATATTTGTCCCATAATTGCATCACCATGAAAAACTTGAATGTAAGACTCCAATGCACTTCAAGCAAGCCAAGTATCTATATTACCTGAGAAAAACATGCTTAAAACGGTCAACATAAAGTTGGTGAGTTCATTGGTTTGTTTAAATTGAATGTAAGTTTCAAATGATGTAATTTCGTCCACTGTGTTCATCCATCATTACATGTAAATATTCCCTAAAGATTTTTAAAGATTGCACGACTCATTTTATGCTGTCACAAAAGTACCCAATCTTATCAAAGATTTATAAAGAATGCAGGATCATTTAATGCCACCAAAAGTACAATCTGATCCCAAAGATTTTTAATGATTGCTTGACCAATTTAATGTACCACAAAAGGTTTCTAATTGTATTGCCCTTTTTTCAAGGCACAGTAAATTCATCCCATGTGTGTATAAAAACAATTGATTTACAATTACTTAAGTTCATGAAACCATTGCACTATTATAACAGTATGAGTTCATATGTAAGAGTTGTGGGCTGGTAGGCCACAATCTAATCGTAATCTGACATGTTATAGCGTTCGTTTGCCTTGTGATTGCTAATCAACAGTTTGGGGAGGGTCATCCCGTATTGATATTGTTTTAACATTCGAATTAGGACAACATATTTTAACGTTCGTTTGCCCAGTGTTAGCTATTCACCCGAACGGGGAATCAAAAAAAAAAAAAAAACAACGAACAGATCTATTTCATAAACATTCCGCGCTCACCCTCCAAGTGATTTATAGTTCATGAAGCTGTGACGTAGACTTATATATATACCCATCACAGGTGTCCCTCAAGAACACCCGGGTAGTAAAGTAAAAATATGTACTCCCGTTACTGGTGTCCCCTCCAAGAACACCCGGGCAGTACCGTTTCTGTCATCAGTTCAATCCGCTTAAGCTAATCCGTAATCCTTTCAAAAGTAAAGTACATATATTTGTGACCAAAATGAAGGTCAAGTAATGTATCCATAGCGAGACTATGTAAATGAGTATGTAAAACAATTTGTAAAACAATCATGTAAAAATGCATTGTAAACAAAGCATGTTCTCACCCAAAAATATATATAAAACATGTAAAAAGTGGGGCTTATTAAACTACAAAATCCTTTAAAAAGTATCACATTGTTATAAGGTAACAGGTAAGTTATAAGGTTTGTAGACAAGATGTATCCCCCTCGCGGGTTTATAAACATTCAAAAGATTGAAAAGCGAGGTTATGAAACTCACCTCGATGATGTAGAACGATTGACATATAGGCATCTAATATGCACAATACGAACGGAAGACGAAGCGGCTCGATCAAGTAGATTGAAGCTAATCTAAGGCCTAAGTCCATTGAATGGATAATTGTATTTGGGGTTTTCCGATGATTGGTTACTGTCACGCTACAAAGTTGATAAAGATTTGATTTAAATTGTAATACTTTGGTGGTCGGTTAAATAAAATAAATTGAAAATATACGCTAAGTGTGTAATTTATTTTCTTTATTATTACATATGGAATAATAACTTATATATTTCTACGTGAATTATATAACAAAGACTATCAATCCAAAGATTAGTAATGTATATAATACCTTGCCTGTATATTATATAATAAGTGTGAATAATTAATTAAACCAATTAGTTTGACAACCATTTAATTAATGAAAAGGCTTTGTATAAAGGTTGACACATGTCTTAACGTTATGAATTAATCAAACCATGTTTGTAACAGTTTATAACCATTATAAAATATAAAATAATATTTTATAAATTATATTTCGTTTCTTCGACAGGTCGTGTCTAAAACAGTTGTCTCAATGTAAAAGTATAGTTTTCGTTCATTGGTCAGGTTATTGTATAATACAAGTTAATGTATCTTTAAAATATAACTTGGTCCCCTTTATTCGTTTCTAAAATAATATAAGCTTTATTAAATCATTGCTAAACATATAAATTTATATAAATTTTGTCATGACTTTCCCGTTTACAAAACGTTTCCCGTATTCGTAAAACTTAATGTTTTCCATATTCGTAAAGCTTAATGTTTTTCCACTTTCCAAATTAAACGTGTTTCAATATTCTCGTGTTTTAAATATAAATATATATTTATATATATATAACCCTAACCAAAATAATAATTATTACAATTTAATTAACCATTAACCACCATTATATATATCCGGTTTTAATATTTTCAAAACCTTATGTTATTTTCATTTGTCGTCTCATATGAATCAAACGCACCCTTTATATATATAACCAAACGGAACCTTTTTATATAAAACCAAACGAAACCTTTTCTAAACCGAATCCAAACGCACCCTTTGGACCCCCAAACTACCTTGCGGCTGTAGCACCAACATCCAAACCGCCCTTGGACCCAAACGCCATTCGGTGTTAAACCTCAACCAAACGCCCCCTTGCGGGCTGTCCTTAATGCCAAACGCACCCTCTTTTACATAATACCCAGATCCAAACGCCCCCATGGCTGTCACACAGCCAACCAAACACCCCTCCCTTATATCACTTTCGCAGCCAAACGCACCCTTACCCATTTTTCGCTAAACCAAACACGCCCTTGGTGGGGCTGGCCCGAAACAAACGCACCCTAACCGGTGCTAAACCCACAAATAAACACTCACTTGGTGCATTTAAATAGTCCAACGCACCTAAGAGGTGCGACACGAAAACAAACCACCCTAGGGTGGTGGCTGTCGTCGCACCACCGAGCCAAACACCCTTGCGGGTGGGTTGTCACCGAGACAAACACCCTCGAGGTGTCGAGAAGAAACCCAACGCACCCTTGTTGAGTTATAAAAAAAACCAACGCATCCTATGGTTGCTTGACAGCCACCCGAACGCCCCCCCTACCGCCATTCAAACGAACGCACCCCCCCTGTTGTAAAAATCAAACGCACCCTTTGTTGGTGGTTGTAAAACCTCGCGCACCCTTGGGAGGTGGCGGCTGTGGTGGTGGTTTCGGTTAGGTGGGCTTGCGGTGGTGGAGGCGCGTGGCGGTGCGTGAGTTGAGGGATCGGGTAGATCGGGTAATAAAGATTATTTTTGGAGTTGGCCGAAAAAGTCCGCCGAAAAAGTTTTCCGGCGGCGGCGTGGTGGCGGTGGCCGGAATCCGGCGGTAGGGGAGGGGCTGCCGGATTGAGAGGGAGAGAGAAGGGAGAGAGTGTAATGTGTGTGTGTTTTATATTTTATAAAAATGAAATAAATATATAAAACTTATATATATATATTAAAAGTTTAAAATGAAATTAGAAAGTATATAATAGTTTAGGGTTTATTGTGTAACTTTTCAATATAATTTTTATAACTATCGGTTCGGGATTCGTTTGAAGTAGTTAACGGTTGATTCGAGTCACGAAACTCGCGCCATTGTTTTCCAAATCATTTTTCCGATAAAAACGAGTATTTATTTGATAATATTTCATAAATATTTTTATATCATTTATAAAAATGTTCATTATTTATTTGGTGAACCGGTTACGTCTCGTCTGAAAAAATTAATTTATAACCCATATATTCGCGTTATCAACAAACGTTTCCGAATAAAATGATGACTAATTTATTAAATATTTTTATTTAATAAAAATGTTAATTAAATATAATTTAATTATTTTCCCGTTTCTAAATCTTGCGAGGGCATTTCAGTCACTTTCTGACTATTTTCGGGTCTCGGTCAAAACTGAAAAGTTGTCAGGTATGTCGTTTGACATCAAATTGCTTTAGAGTCCGAGTTGTGAAAACATGATTTAGTGGTTCGTTTTTGATACGTCAACTATTAATTAATATATATCTTTTTCGTTTTCAAGCCAAATAAATTAAAAATAACATCCACTTGGGAAATATAATAATAAATATGATTTATTATTTGAAATATGTTTCGAAAATTTTACCGGTCACGCGGTAATTGTTTTTACGAGACAATAAAAAAACAAAAGTCAAAAAGTCAAGTCAGACCCAAAAAGTCAAAGGGTAAAATCGTCATTCGAAATTTTGAAAATTCTCGGATGTTACAGTACATACCCCTTAAAGAAATCTCGTCCCGAGATTAAATTTGTGTTATCCGATTGTGTGACCAAAGAAAGACTCAAGGTTTAATAAACTCGTTCTAAACAAAACGCTGATAACTTTATTCAGCAAAAAATAGTTGTTTCGACACTTCTCAATCTACCAAAAATTTTGACTGGGTTTGTCCAGGATATTTAATCCATCAAAATGGGTATCTCAAAATATATCATTACAGATCTTATGACTGGTATAACCGCGTTATAGGGAAAGTCTCATTATAGTGAAAACCTCAAGAAGCAGGTGTAGTCGCGTGATTTGTATAAGTTTCTAAATGTCCGAGGACGGAGTCTCGTTTCTACTATCTGTAAGGTTCGATGATTCACATCAACGTGGCTTATGGATGTAAGTACCCAACTTACTTGGCAGTACTAAATAGTATCATGACTTAAATTGGTGTATTATTTGTCTGCAATGAGTAATTCAACTGAATACTATATCGACATATGCTTATCTTGTTTAAGGTGGGTTTCATCACTTAGTTGATAAAGTTTGTACAATCTGGGACCACTCCAGGACCCAACAACAGCAACCATAACGACAATAACCGTAACAGACGGTGATGGAATATTGTACCCAGTTTGCTATTTCGAGATGAATCAACTCCATTAGTTCAAGTGTGCACAAGTCTGTTAGTTCCACGAACAGTTCGTGATCGCGAGGATTAGCAACGGCAAAAGTAATAACTTAAGAATGAGATAAGGTAGTTCCAAGCGAGGCCTTAAGATTCTGCTGAGTGGCAAGACACGATTGTGTCTCTAGACCCTTTTAACGGATTCTGGTGATTATCGAGTTCAGGTTCATACTCGTGTCATATCGGATACCATTAAGCCCACTCATTTATAATTCATTATTTGCATAAAGAAGCGTCCTCTGAGATTTCGCTGAGTGGTAAGACAAGATTGTGTCTATGACCTTTTTAACGAATTTCGGTGGTTCATCGAGTCAGATTCATAATCGTGTCACAATTGGATATCATTAAGCCACTCATTTATTGTTCATTATTTTCATAAAGAAGCGTCGAATTTATGTTAATTAATGGATTGATAAACTTAGGTTCGGGGATTTACAATTTCTTATTTAACTGAAAGGGTCCCAATCACTTTCAAATAAAGAGACTTATAAATCATCCCTACTTAATAATCCCGTGCAATAACGGTACTTCCCATAACCTCTCAGGTGGGTGGATGACATGACGATGCATGTGCTTTAATGAGTTATGGAACGCAGTGTCACAACTCGTCTTCGGATACGGGGAGTAAAATTATCAGGGAAATCACATAGTTTTCAAGATCATGAACGAGTCGACATAGCAATTATCATATCAATCCTCCTATTACAAGTCCCGCCCATACAAGACTTGTAATACTTAAATCCACACATAATTCCATGTAAACATAACTGTGACGGGCTTTGTTAACATAGCAATTATCATATCAATCCTCGTATTACAAGTCCCGCCCATATAAGACTTGTAATCCTTAAATTGATACATAATTCCATGTAAACAAAAATTTATGACGACCTTCGTGCAATACGATGTTGTATATAACTATGAAGAAATAATATTCTTAGAGACCATTGTTTAACTTACAATGTCTGAGAACGAAGTGAGACCATTGCGCAACTTACAATGTCTGACGAGTAGAATGAGACCATTGTGCAACCCACAATGTCTTAAAAATATTATGGTATTTATATAATAACTCTTATATAAATAAGCGTACGATATACGCGAAAGGAATGCAAGCATATATATATCATATATATGTATGTTATGTAAGCACTTAATGCAGCACGTAATGTAAGCACATAAGCAAGTAGCGTGTATGCACTTTGAAAATGTTTGATGTGATGCAATGTTTGTGAAAACGGTTATAGTCCAGGGTTAAATATGCAACATAGTTCTCTATAACCAGTGCTCTGATACCAATCTGTAACACCCCCAAATATGCTTGTCGCAGCGGAAGTACGTCCGGGGGTGCTACTTCATAATACACAGCGCTAGATACAAGAGAACGACTTCTAAATGTGTCGTTTGAAAAATAATCTCGTTGATTTCCTTGAAATTGATATAACATTTGTCCCATAATTACATCACCATGAAAAACTTGAATGTAAGACTCCAATGCACTTCAAGCAAGCCAAGTATCTATATTACCTAAGAAAAACATGCTTAAAACGGTCAACATAAAGTTGGTGAGTTCATAGGTTAGTTTAAATTTGAATGTAAGTTTCAAATGATGTAATTTCGTCCACTGTGTTCATCCATCATTACATGTAAATATTCCCTAAAGATTTTTAAAGATTGCACGACTCATTTTATGCTGTCACAAAAGTACCCAATCTTATCAAAGATTTATAAAGAATGCAGGATCATTTAATGCCACCAAAAGTACAATCTGATCCCAAAGATTTTTAATGATTGCTTGACCAATTTAATGTACCACAAAAGGTTTCTAATTGTATTGCCCTTTTTTCAAGGCACAGTAAATTCATCCCATGTGTGTATAAAAACAATTGATTTACAATTACTCTAAGTTCATGAAACCAATGCACTAATATAACAGTAAGAGTTCATATGTAAGTGTTGTAGGCCCTGTAGGCCCAACTAATCGTAATCTGACATGTTATAACGTTCGTTTGCCTAGTGATAGCTAATCACCCGAATGGGGATTGTCAATCCCGTATAGATCTATTTTATAACATTCGCATAGACAACATATTATAACGTTCGTTTGCCCAGTGATAGCTAATCACCCGAACGGGGATCACACCCGAACAGATCTATTTCATAACATTCGCGCTCACCCTCCAAGTGATTTATAGTTCATGAAGCTGTGACGTAGACTTATATATATACCCATCACAGGTGTCCCCTCCAAGAACACCCGGGTAGTAAAGTAAAAATATGTACTCCCGTTACCGGTGTCCCCTCCAAGAACACCCGAGCAGTACCGTTTCTGTCATCAGTTCAATCCGCTTAAGCTAATTCGTAATCCTTTCAAAAGTAAAGTACATATATTTGTGACCAAAAATGAAGTCAAGTAATGTATCCCATAGCGAGCTATGTAAATGAGTATGTAAACCAATTTGTAAATCAACCATGTCAATGCATTTGTAAACAAGCATGTTCTCACCCCAAAAATATATGTAAAACTAGTAAAACAAGAGGCTATAAACTCACCTTGATGTTGCAGAACGATTGACAGATAGGCATCTAATATGCACAACACGAACAGAAGACGAAACGGCTCGATCAAGAAGTTGCAACTAATCTTAACGGCTAAGATCCACTAGCCTAGGATAATGTATTTGGGTTTCTCGATGAATGGTTGCATCAACGCGGCACGTTGATAAAAGATTTAGATTTAAAGTTGTAATAGTTTGGTGGTTGGTTAAATAAAGTAAATTGAAAGTAAACCCAAAGTGTATAATATATATTCTTTATATATTACATATGTGTTGATACAAAAGTTGGACGATCCTTGATTAGGTCCGAATTAGGTGTAATACGGATCTGTTAGGCTCCGGTTCCTGTATCAATTAAGTCTTGATGTATGAGACCTGCGCACTAAGAAAACAAAGCACCGTTAGGCTTACCGTGGGATTGTCTCTCACGATTATCCTCCGGCGTGAGAGTAAGTAATCGGTTTAGGGTTTTAGTAGAAAGTTAGGGTTATGAGAGCATACCTTAGGATGAGATCCAGGGTTCCCCTTATATTCTCACCAAACCCTAATGGGCTTTGTCCCATTAATTAGGTGAATAACCAAGAGGCCCCACCGTTTATT
>BQNB010140473.1:5209-17410 GCA_026074375.1 Tanacetum coccineum | reverse complement strand
AATATGAAGAGGCCTACAAAGGGATATTCAGGCCAAGAAGTTGCTTTATTCCATACTATGCTAAATGTTTCTGAACCTTTCACTTCACCTTCAAGAATCACATCCTCACCTTCATACTCACCTGAACCTTCAATTGAACACTCACCTGATCATACCATTGTTGCTGTATCATTCCCATCTCTAACACAACCAACAAAACCATCACCTGGAGCAGAACAACATATTCCTACACCCAATGAATCACCTCTCCATGCTGTTCACTCACATAGAAGTGCTGAGGGTAGCTTGAAACTAAATGAATTGATGACTTTGGTTACCAAACTATCTAAGAAAATTGGCGTCTTGGAGGATGATTTGAAGAAGACCAAGCTAACTTATAGTGTTGCTGTCACTAAGCTCATTCTAAGGGTAAAGAAATTAGAGACTAAACTCAAGGCTGGGACAGCAAGGAAAAGAGCTCGGGTTGTCCTTTCTGAAGATGATGAAGATGTTGAAGATGATTCTTCCAAACAGGGGAGGAAATTATATGATGCAGAGGTTCAAGAGAAAGCAAGCACTGAAACTGAACCTATTATTCAAGAAGTGACTCCCACTGAAGTCATTCAAGATCAAGGAAGCAGTGAGAAAGGGAATTCTGAAGT
The DNA here is from genome assembly GCA_026074375.1 of Tanacetum coccineum. Lineage (NCBI taxonomy): Eukaryota > Viridiplantae > Streptophyta > Magnoliopsida > Asterales > Asteraceae > Tanacetum > Tanacetum coccineum. Next base: position 16,769 of record BQNB010140473.1, on the reverse strand, counting down.
TAGTACTGCTAGAGCAACAAAAGGTACTGCTAGTGAAGTTCCAGTGGTTAGTACTGCTGAGGTAAATAATAGTACTGCTGGAAGAACTGTTACTTATAGAAGAAGGAGTGAAGAGAAAAGAACAAGAAAAGACAAGGGAAAAGAAATAATGACAGAGTTTGAGCCCAAGAAAAAGTCTAATAAAGAGCTTGAAAAAAAAAGGTTGAGTTTTGCTGAAGCCATTAGACTGCAAGAACAAATGGATGAAGAACAAAGGGCACAGATTGCAAAGGATGAAGAAATTGCTAGACAATAGGATGAAGAGGAATGGCATAGATTGGAATGATGCTTCAGTCATAAGGTATCATGCCCTAAAGATGAAACCAAAGATAATTGCCCAAGCAAGGAGGAATATGGTTAAATACTTGAAGAATCAGGGAAACTACAAGATTAGTGATTTCAAGGGAATGTCTTATAATGAGATTAGGCCAATTTTTGAAAAGGTTTGGGATTTTAACCAACATATTGAGCCTATGAATTTAGAGCATGGAAGTGAAAGGATGAAGTCTCCTAAAAAGATTGAAGAAGAAGATGTTGCAGAAGATGCTGAATCTCTATCTACGAGGTATCTAATTGTGGATTAGAAGACTTACACTTTGTCAGAAAACTTCATGTACTACAAAATCATCAAAGGAGATGGAAGCTCAAAGAACTACAAGATTCTGAGTGAGATGTTATATGATTTTGATAGACAAGATATAATGGAGTTATACAGGCTGGTCAAAGAAAGGTATAGTTCCTCAAAACCAGAAGGATATGATTTAATGCTGTGGGGAGACTTGCATACACTTTTTGAGCCTGATGAGGAGAGTGAAATTTGGATGAATCAGAATGAGTATAATCTAATAAGTTGGAGTTTATGTGATTTATGTGGAGTTCACATTCTGCTGATGCAAAATGGAATTGCCATTCATATGCTTACAGAAAAGAAGTATCCTCTAAGTCAAGAAATGCTATCAAAGATGCTGAGTAAGAGATTGGAGGTTGATCATGAAAGTACACAAGCATATGAACTACTAAAGTTCATCAGATCACAAGTGCAGAAGTAGAAGAGTGTTTGAAAGAATCATCATCAGAAGACAAGAAGATTTAATCCAGAAGAAACTTGGGATTTAAAGATAAATCACAAGTTTAGGGGAGGATTGTTAGGAATAAATCTTCATCAAGAGTTAATACTGCCAAGGTATAACTAATAGTACTAATGGAGTTAGTACTGCCAGTACAAACTTAGTACTGTCAGAGTTAGTTAATACTGCTAGAAGAAAGGTTAATACTGCTGATGGTCAAAGCTGTTGACTTGGAGATAAGGATGCAATGAGATAAATATGGAATGTATATCTTTTATATTTTAGGAAGATTTGTATATGATTATAATTGTAATTGATCCTAAAAGTTCGGTAGTTATCTTGTAAAGGACTCCTTGTGGTGTATAAAAGGAGATCCTAGGTTAAGGTTTTATATACGCTTAAGAGATAGAGATACATCTTAGAGAAAGAACGTATAGCTTCAAGGTTGTAACCCTAGTACTACAAGAGTACTCGTATTATTGATTTAATAATATTGAAGCAGTTTGTGTTTTAACTCATTGTTCTTTGTTTAGTACTGTTCCATTGATTAATACTTCTAGAGTATCAAAGTGTAGATTCCGCATACACTTTGATATACAAACAAAGTCTCAACCATTGTTATTTTGGATTCATCCAAGGTAACAAACACTTTACAACGTAAAGAATCGATCAAGGTTTGGGATCAACAAAGTCCCTTTGCGTAGGAATCTTCGTCTCCAGCTCTACTCGCATGCGCCCTACGCATGACGTTAGCGTACACTCCACAAAACCGAGCCACGTTCGGTCGCACCGTCTTCCATTTCCCGTTCACCATATCGTATGTTCGACGATCGGGTGCCTTTGTTTTGATCTCAAAGTACTATAAAACCTAAGTCCAAAATCCAACATCCTTCATCGCTACCAACTCTGTTGTTTTTGGATACCTTAACCCAACCTTTACACAATATAATTTCTTCCTCATTTGTCCATGCAGTCTGCCGGGGTGCAACCTCATTTTGAGCCGTCCTCTTTTGGCGTCCTCTAGTCGGCTTCGACTTTGGTAGTGGGGCCGCGACTTTAACAAGAGAGTCCTCACGAGTGATGTGTTGAAAAGAAGCTTGTGTGTTAAAAGAGTCTGAATTTTGAGGTGAGTACATATCTTCGGTTAGAAATGCATGAATAGGAGACATGAGTTGTTCTGTATGTGGATGTGATGATGTACCACCCATTTGGGTTTATGAGATGTAATTAGGATTATTAAAAGGGAACGTGTTTGGTTGTGAGCAGATTTCGTTAAACGCGTTTGTTTGTGAGTATTGGCTAAAAGCGTATAGGTTTTGGTATGCTTTCGGTACCCGTGCCAGTGCTGGTGTCGGGTTTCGGTATGGTTGGTTTGGGTAAGGTTGGTTAAAATAGTATGATTGTGGCCGTAATAAGTTCATTTGTTGGTTCGATGATTGGTTTCCGAGCATAAACGTGCCTTCGGGTGTCGGGGGAGTGTTTCGTGTAGTTTTTTGTTGTTGACGTTTGATGTTTCGGGGAGTGTTTTGTTGAGACATTTTTGTAACTAAAAATGATAAGTAAAGTTTGGAGAGTATGTATATAAAATGGGAATGTTGTTTTTAAAATTGGTGAAGTTGTGGGTATTTATAAGTAAAAAATAAGGTAGTTTAATTTTTTATACAATGCAACGGTTTAAAAATAAAGGGGGCCTACACAATTTAAACACTCACCGATGGTGACTGGATCACCATTGGACCCTGTTTCTTCACCAACTCACGCGTGAGTTGCAAGTTTCTTTTTGGGTGTTCGCCCATAAGTGGCTCACTCACCGGTGGAACTCACCCCTACTCTGGGTAGCCTAATTAAAACGTACTCCACTCTAAAATGATACAATTAATATACTTAACATTTAGCAGTACTCATCAATCTCAATAAAAAAATTCACCACTCCCGAAAAATAATATATGGAAATAGTTCTTGATTTATCGGTTCATTGCAAAGTTAGTCCTTAATGACTGACATTTTAACAAAACGTCCTTGGGTTATCGGTCCTTTGCAAAGTTAGTCCTTAACAAACCAACCCCAATTAAATACTATATAGAAATAGTCCTTGGGTTATCGTTCTATTGCACAGTTAGTCCTAAACTAACATTTTAACAATAATGTACAGAAAAAGTCTCATCTATTTACCTGTCACTACATAAGCGATCCATGAAAATTTGCGTAAATATTCCCTTTGTTTTACCCACTATCAAAACCCCCGACCTTAACGAACAACTCGTGTATAAACTAGAAGGGCGGTTTGAATAGTTTACCCGTTAATTCGCGTTTTAAAAGTTTGCTTATAAAAATCCTTGATTCGAGTTTATGTCATATCAACCAACAATGTGTATGAACAATATATTTAATTATAAACAACACAAGCACAATATAAACTATATCTATGGAATATAAAAGAAAAGATACAAGTAAAGATATGGAACAATTAAACCACAACACCGAGAATTATAGTGTTTGTGGAAAACGTAGAGGGGGGGTGAATACGTTTCTGATTAAAATCTAAAAACGTTTGTATCAAATCCCCGATCAATCGCGACGTAATATGAAAAGTACCAAATATGATTTATGACTATATGAAAGCATAGAATAACCAAGTAGTCACAACATAATTATAAACATCAAATCACAACACAATCACAAGCATAAAATAAATAGAGAGCGATAAATAAAATAGAGAGCAAACCGAACACGATGATTTATAGTGGTTCGGTCACGGAGCTCCTCTCCGCCCTACTCTACTCCCCGAGTACCCAACTCGAGAGTTACTTCACTAGATCAACAAGCTCCCTTCTTGGCGGAGAAAACCTTACACAACGTTGCTTACACTTTATCCGGTACTAAGCTAAATACCGAGTCCTAACACCGGTAGAACCAACCCATCGTCGCTTACACTTTATCTGGTACAAAGCTAAATACCGGGTTCTTACACAAAGGGTAGAACCAACCCAAAACCGCGTTATGTTTTATGGCCCAACATAACAAACCTTGTGTTTTATGGCACAAACACATAAACCATCTAGTCTAAATCAAATGATACAAAGAGATAATACAAATGTGTATGTAATGATGATCCAAGATAAATGCGTGTAATGGATTTGAATGCCTAATCTAAATGACCTTCCAATGTTAGGAAGCCTAAAAAAAGATGATGATGATGAGATCTCCAATCTTGTAGATCTATATATGGGTATGCTTGGTGGTGGATGACAATATCTTCAATCTTGTAGATCTACATATGGGTATGCTTGGTGGTGGATGGAAATGGTAAGATCTTCAATCTTGTAGATCTACATATGGGTATGCTTGGTGGTGGATGACAATATCTTTAATCTTGTAGATCTACATATGGGTATGCTTGGTGGTGGATGGAAATGGCAAGATCTTCAAAGCTTGCTTTGGTGGATCATCATAAAAGTATGCTTACAACAAAATGAATGTTAGAGCATTATGATCATATGCAAAAATGAAAATGATTAATGAAGGTGTTCCTACATATCTAAATGGCTGGAAACTAGAGAGAAAGTATGTGTGAAAGGGATAAGAAAATGGTGAGATTTGGCTTGCTATTTATAGGCAAAATTCTGGCACTGTAGCCTGGTTCTGTCGGTTTTATTGTATAATGGAACCGGCCAGTATTCCTGAAGGAAACCGGCCTACAGTAACCAAATCCGGATTTTAGGATAAAAAATATTATAAAATCTTATGCAATCTTCAAAAATTATGGCTAGATTTGAAAAGATATGATGTGACAATACATAAAGGTCAACTATATGTATGATGTCATGCATGATGTAAAATCCATTTTGTATTTTATTTTTACTTAAGTAAACTTGTGTATGTAAAATAAAAAGTTTAGTTGAGGCTTGCCAAAATAGAGTTTACTTGTTTAAATAAAGTACTTGTAGATGCAAAATGTGAAATGAGGTTTGATTATAATGCAACATAACAAACATTTACGAACCTGTGTTGTAACATACGAAGACTCAAGACGTCGAGATGTGATGATGTATGTTGAGACAATATATGATAATGAGTAACTTGTACATTTAATGTTATATATTACAAGTAATATATATTTTGTCATTATCAAAACAAAAGAGAATGTGTAGATTAAATATCGTAATATTTGCACTAACAATCTCCCCCTTTTTGATGATGACAAAATATGTAAACGTAATATATAGTAAATGTAAAAGTCACTTGTATCCCCGTAATACCTTTTACATTACCTTCTCCGTTTACACTCTTCTCCCCCTTTTGTCAAAACAAAAAGGGTGTGTCCCTGGAGTTTAACTTCAATTCTCCCAGAAAAGGCGAGCTTGCATCATCCCTAGTGAAGTTAAAATGTCTACTCAAACACCTTATGAACGAACTTCATGTTCGACTCAATATTTTGAGGCTAACAGATTAGTTGAGTGATTTGAGTGATTTCATCTTCCTATTTCGTGAGGTGTTTGGTTGTGTACTTGTGATAGATCAAATAAATGCTTTAACGGAAAATATCCTTAGGGATACATTTTTATAAACTTCTAAAGGTTACTTGAGGACAAGTAGGATTCAAGTGGGGGGATATTTGATGACATCAAATAACGTCTATTTTATAGCATCATTTATCCCATGTTATTAACCCATTTTGTATAGTTATTGTAAAGAATTGTTACTTAATCGTTTATATTTGAGAATTGAAGTAATTATGGAGTAATTGGTGAAAGTTAGCAAAAGGTGTGCATTTTGGAGCTTAAATGAAGATATTTTGAAGATTACTATTCTGAATACCAATAACCCGTATCCATCAAGGAAGATACGGCGTATCCGTGCCTGCACTCACCAAAGACCACGGAGGAATAAAGCTTAATACGTCGTATCCAAAGAGACTCAATACGCCGTATTCAAGAAATAGTATGTGAATATTCTGGAAGATATCAAACGTGGTCCCTACTCTAAGAAACTCCAATACGCCGTATCCAATCCCATGGATGCGCCGTATCGAACCGACTTCCAGACCTTATAAATAGAAAACTCAAAAACGAGTTTTAAGTGTGCTAAATCATATTCTTGATACCTAAACCATAAAGGTTGATTTTTCATGAGGAAAAAAGAGCATAAAAGGTACGAGCAACGTTATCAATCCATAGGAATCAGACCCATTTTCTATCTTGATATTGTACCAAAGCCAGACTTAAATGTCCCATTTATGATATGCCACTGAATCATTTATGAAGTCTCATCGTATAACTGTTTACAACTACTCATTAGATAGAAGTCAATATTTTAAACTGTTGGCAAAATATTTAAGGATCTGATGTATGTGAGCTAATAAAGTTCTACAAATACAATTACTCTTTGTTTCAAATAAATATTTAAATTCATTTATGCTATGTTTGATCTCTATATATAATTAAAAGCATTTTTGAATTTAATCCAAATATATTTTAACAATAAATGGTAGTAACGTGGAAGGATGACTACTTTTCTTACTAGCTATAAATTTAACAAGTATGTATTTCCTGTTAGATATATGTTATATTATGCCACAGTTAACAACTATGACTTTAAAAAATAAATACCATGTTATATTATGCCACTGTTAACAACTATTATTTCTTGTTTCATATATGTATTTCAATGAAAAATAGGCCAAAAGTTGTAGGTGTTGAACTTGAAAAAAGAAAAAAGAGCAGATTCTTGAACCGTAGGAAGGACTACCAATCTATATATATTAGTCCTTCATATGACCAAATGCTGACTCCACAAAGCGTAATAATGAAGGTAATGTTTTCCAACTATTTGAATAATAATCATAATAATAGGTATGTGCACCAGTTTTACATCTCATTGTCAATGTGCTCATCTAGGCTAACAAAACCAATTTATAGAGACGAGCTTTTGGATACACAACCACCAAGTCAACAAGTGAATCATTTAAAGTATGATTTGCAATTATTTGGCTTGTATCAGATTAGTTGTTAAGAAATGTCATAATTGTGGTCGCTTTTCAAGGAAATAAATTTAGGATCTTGTCGAAACTAAATTCTGTTAAAATTTTAACCAATGCTTGCATGTTTGTCGAGACTTATCCCTAATGATATTTCTTTTATGGAAAAGGTTAATGAACATAAGCCCTATGATCACAAAGCGGATGTTTTTAGTTTTGTGATAGTATTGTAGGAGTTGCTAAGTGGAAAGATATATATTCTACTTCGACGAGTCATTGCATTGTATTTAAATTTATGGAAATTTGTTTCTCAGCTTTCGTACAAGTACTTGACCCCCTACATTATTTATTATGTGTTTTTCAAACATTTTCACAACTTCATTGAGAGTACTAAATTAACTTTTTAATCAATTGGTCAGGAGGCGGAATTGCTATACTTGAAGCACTTGGTACGTGCACCTGTTTAAAGATGCTCGACTTACGTGACAACAATTTTTGACCAAAATTGAGCATTGGTGATTGTTCTTAACATGATAATATACCTAGGTATGAACTTGCATATTGTATATCCAGGTAATTCCATATCTTTCTACGGATTCTCATGATTTGTTACTAAGGGTTCATGTTGACACTTATAATTATAACTTCCTATTTTGACCCATTCTCTTACAACTGGGTTGGTTTGGTCGATTTTTTATGATACTCTGGTGAAATACAAAGGAAAAGAGCATCACCAGGTATAATAGTTATAAGCTTTTGTCCTATATTTTGTCAAAATTTTTCATAAAAGTCTGTAATACTTTGATGGTATTTTCAGTATTTAGTAAAATTTCAACTACTAACCAACTCATTTTGTATACAAGACATTGATAATATTTGTTTTGAACCCACAAGGAAGAACTACCTTAATATATGCAAGATTATTACAAAATAGATGATAGCTTGAAGTATATTTGCCTACAAAAGATAGGTTGACAAATATATGATACAAATTATCAAATAACAATAGAATATAAAGACCTGAGCAAAAGCCATGTAGTTTTACGCTAAGTAGGCAAAGTACAAGTAGATGGTTTGAATACTTTTTTGAGAGATTGATAGTTTAATCGGTTTTGTATAAAAGTATAACAAGACAGAAAATACTTTTTTGAGAGATTGATAGTTTAGTCGGTTTGTAATGTGTTTCCATTATTTATGATGATGAGTGGTTATTTTGGATTCACCTCAAATAAGCATTTCAAAAAATTACAAACTGCTCATTTTGCCATAGAATAAGCAGATAAGCGAAAGTAACATGGACAATTTTTTTTGAAGCCATAAATCATATTTATATTTGCTCATGGGTTATTAGTTGAACATTCTGTTTGTCTTAGTATGTTTATTTTTGTGTAGAATGCAGGTAGTCATATCAATGGATGGCGACATTATGCCTCAAATACCAAATTATATTTGAAGTATTTGTCAAGTTATGCAACATGGGACTGCCGCATCTTTGTTTTGATTCATTTGTAAGTAGGAATATGACAAATATTGTTTTATAAAGTTTGTATGACTTTATAAGCTTTTATAGTTTGGTTAGTTGCATTTTACGAGGGGAATGTCCTTGGATAATGCTTTAACTTTGTAAATTTTGTTAATACATAAATTTTGTTAATTTAACTTTGTAAATTTTGTATGACTTTAAGCTCTTTTAGTTTGGTTAGTTGCAGTTGATTACATGGGTATGATATATGTAAGAAGGTAATATTTTCCCTCATTTTTTTAGATTTACATGTCTAACCAATTATTTGAATGCATTTCTTAAATTCATGCATCAAAATTATAGAAGGGTTCCAACTTTTTATGTAAAAGACTAATCTACACGATTAATTGTGATATATATTTAAATTATTCAGGTGGGTCATGAAGCTATGTTGCGATAGTTTTATGTTGCGTTTCGTAAGTCAAAAGCATAAAAATATTAAAGGTTTTATGTTGCGACAAAGACGATAACAACACTAATTGCAATGTTGTGTATAAAGTTGTTAATATATTATAAGTTTATATTCATATTACCGTTATTGTATCAAACATTTTACTACTTATATCTAAGGATTTTTTATGCTTTATGCTAAATTATGACATCGTTTTTTATAAAGTCCTTATGTTTTTCTATTTGTCCATGTTAGTTTTATCAAGTGTACATAAAGTTTAACATTCCTTTAAGTATTTTTATAGTTTATGCTAAATTGGGTATTAAAAATTTCCAATTATCTATTCTATAAGTTGAATGTATATACATTTAAATTCATTTCATAATCCCTAAACAAATTCTTAAAGCACCACGTCCAACGGACGGGCCTTGAGGCTATATATATATATATATATATATAGGAATGTTAAAATAAAAAGACAAATATCCGTGAGAAGGATACACTAATCATCTTTTTTTTAAAAGTTCTTGAAAATTTCTGAAAAAAATTCACAAGATCAAGTATGTTGGTTCATAAAACTTTTGTAAAGAAAGTTTTTCTAATTTTGAGATTTTATTCGTTTTTAGTGCACAAAAATTGATTTTTTAATGCACAAAATTTTTTGATGCACAAAATTGCATTAAAATATTTTTTTTGCATTAAAAATTTGTTTTTATACCCAACTTCTTTTGACTTTTTGCATCAAAATTTATTGCGCATCAAACTAAAACAAGTTGAAAATTTTGTGCATCAAAATTTTGTTTTTTTTGCATTGAAAAAAATGTATATAAACTCAAAATTAGAAAAACTTCCTTCACAACTTTTTTATGCACCAACATACTCGATCTTGTGGAATTTTTTAGAATTTTTCAAGAACTTTAAAAAAAAAAAATTCTTTTTATCATTCTCATGGATATTTGTCTTTTTATTTGATCTTTATCCTATATATATATATAGTGTATTTAATGCATTGTTTACGTTAAAAAGAAATTTTTACTTTAACGAGGCTTGTCGACACCCGTGCGTTGCACCGGGCTTGTTTTTTTGGGAAAAATTGATCTTTACTTATGTGAAGTATCGTATAACTTCATACATGTGCGTTGCTCATAGGGTGTGCGTAATTGTTTAGGGTGTTTTTTTTTGGGAAAAGGCAAAGATATTATAGCTAAAAAGCAAGAATACAAAGAGCACTCTAAGCAAGAATACAAGAAGCACTCTAAGCAAGAGGGCCCAAATATATACAAAAGACTCCAAAAGAAAAAGCCTAACGAGCTTAAGTCACGCCTACTTCATTAGGCTTATGAATCCAATGGTCCCACGAAAAACTATTGTTGACAGCCCGGTTAGAAACCCAAAAAAGAGACATTCTTTGAACCAAAGGAAATATATCTTCTTGAAGAGCAGCAGCCAAATCCGAATCCGAACAAGCATGGAGGATTTTGTTTCTCCAACCCTATATATGCCAAATTAAAGCAAAACAAACCGCATGAAACAACTTAGCTGCATGTTTTTCCGAAAACAAATTGAAATTTCCAATTAGAATCTCATCTAAACAAAGGTTGAATATAGGCGGTTTCCCATACCAATCCTAAATCTTGAACCACGGGGGCTTGATTATAGGGCAGGAGCGAAAGCAATGGTCCTTTGATTCTTCATGAGCACCACAAAATAAGCAAGAAAATGAGTCCAGCTGAATACCTCGACGGATTAGATTGGATCTAGTGGGAAGATGATCTAAAGCGAGACGCCAAACGCAAATATTGACTTTACGAGGAACTGAAGAATTCCATGTAAATTTTGGCGGCGCAATATTGTTATAGAACATTTTGTTTTGGATCGCCACACATAACGATATGACCGAAAAAGATTCAGAATCATTCAAAGACCACACCCACTTGTCATTGTGCAAAGGATCAAGGACAATACCAGAATTGTTTAGGGTGTAATGTTTTGTTTGTGATGTTTGATACCGCGGTGGGCTTTGTTTATCATATTCGGCGATATCGATGTTCTTGACGTTTATTTTTTATCCATGTTATTTATGGGTTTTTTTTGTTTAAGGTAACATTACATTCGATCCTGAAAAGAAAAATAAATTCACAACACTTGCATAATATCAGGTGGTTATTGTGTTTTCAAGTAACGAATGGATGTAGAATGCATATTAGCACTGAACATAAACAAAGGAAAAATAGTTCCTCATTTACACAATCTGAACTATATGATATTTACTTAGTTAGAATGATGGGTGCAATTTAGTTATACAGCAGTGTTCGTCACATACTAAAGACTTAAACGGAGAGATCATGGAACATATAACCAACGTTTTCTTCCAAGTTTCATGATCTTCACGGTACTAACATCGAAGTAGGATTAGTACATCTACGGCGGGTCACGTACTCACGTGTAGGAGCAATCCCTGGAACCTAATAGAACTAACCACTTTTGTTGATCCCACTTCAATGGATCTTGAATTCCTTAGCTTGTGTAAGGTTTAGTTATGCAAGATAAATCTTACACAACTT
>BQNB010140472.1:0-17410 GCA_026074375.1 Tanacetum coccineum | reverse complement strand
ATGGGATTCATGTAGACCCTAGTAAGATTGAAGCTGTTAAGAATTGGAAAGACCCTAGAACTCCGACTGAGGTTCGTTCGTTCTTAGGATTGGCTGGGTATTACCGTAGGTTCATTAAGAACTTTTCTAAGATAGCTAAGTCTCTTACTATCTTGACTCAGAAGAGTAAAACTTTTGATTGGGGTGAGGAACAGGAATTGGAATTTCAAACCTTGAAGAATAAGTTGTGTAATGCGCCTGTTCTAGCTCTCCTAGATGGACCGGAAAATTTTTATGGTATATTGTGATGCGTCCGGGATAGGACTAGGTTGTCTATTGATGCAAAGAGGTAAGGTGATAGCCTATGCGTCTAGGCAGTTGAAAATTCATAAGAAGAATTATACTACCCATGATTTAGAGTTGGGTGCGGTTGTGTTTGCACTTAAGATCTGGAGACATTATCTGTATGGGACAAAGAGTGTCATCTATATGGATCATAAGAGTCTTCAGCATATCTTTAGTCAGAAAGAGTTGAATATGCGACAGCGTCCCTGGATAGAGTTGTTTAGTGATTATGACTATGAAATTTGCTATCATCCTGGAAAGGCGAATGTGGTGGCTGATGCCCTAAGTAGGAAGGAAAGAGTAAAACCTAAGAGAGTTAGAGCTATGAATATGATCCTTCAGTCGAGTATTAAGGATAAGATACTGACGACTTTGATGCAGGTTGTGGATGAGTTTGCAGTATTGCAAAAAGGTTTAGATGAGATGATAGAACAGAGAAGTGATGGAACTTTGTACTACCTGGATCGAATATGGGTACCTTTGAAGGGTGAGGTGAGAACCCTGATAATGGATGAAGCCCAAAATTCGAAGTACTCTGTATACCCAGGAGCTGATAAGATGTATTATGATTTAAGAGATATGTATTGGTGGCTTGGAATGAAAAAGGATATAGCTGAGTATGTTAGTAAGTATTTAACTTGTTTGAAGGTTAAGGTTGAGCATCAAAGGCTATCTGGCTTGCTCCAGTAACCTAAGATTCCTGTATGGAAATGGGAAGGGATAGCTATGGATTTTGTGACTAAGTTGCCTAGGACTAGTAGTGGGCATGACACATTATGGGTCATTGTAGACTGATTGACTAAGTTTGCTCATTTTCTACCTATGCATGAGGATTATAAGATGGAAAGGTTGGCTAGATTATACTTGAATGAGATAGTTGCTAGACATGGTGTGCCGATCTTGATTATATCGGATCGTGATAGTCATTTCACATCAAGGTTTTGGCAGTCAATGCAAGAGGCATTAGGAACTCGTTTAGACATGAGTATGGCTTATCACCCTCAGACCGATGGTCAGAGTGAGCATACTATTCAGACTGTGAAAGACATGCTTAGAGCGTGCATCCTTGACTTCGGAGGAAGTTGGGATGTTCATCTCCCGTTGGTTGAGTTTTTGTATAACAATAGTTATCATTCTAGTGTGAGATGTGCTCTGTTTGAGGCATTGTATGGTAGAAAGTGTCGTTAGCCAATTTTGTGGGCTGAGGTTGGAGAAGGTCAGTTGATAGGACCTGAGTTAGTGCAAGATACTACTGAGAAGATCTCGCAGATTAAGGTTAGACTTAAGGCTGCGCGTGATCGTCATAAAAGTTATGCTGATAAGAGGAGGAAGCCTCTAGATTTTAGTGTAGGTGACTATGTCTTGCTCAAAGTGTCGCATTAGAAAGGTGTGGTACGCTTTGGGAAGAAAGGGAAGTTAGCATCAAGGTTTGTTGGACCGTTTGAGATTATTGAGAAAGTAGGCCCTGTGGCTTATGGGTTAGATTTGCCTGAGGAATTGAATGGTGTTCATGAAACGTTCCACGAGTCGAACCTTAAAAAGTATTTGGATGATCCGACACTGAAAGTGCATTTGGATGAGATTCGAATTGATGATAAGTTAAATTTTGTGGAAGAGTCTATGGAAATTTTGGAAAGAGAGTTTAAGAAGTTGAAGCGTAGTAGGATTACCATCGTTAAGGTTAAGTGGAATTCGAAACGTGGTCCTGAATTCACGTGGGAACGTGAGGATCAGATGAAATTGAAGTATCCGCATTTGTTTAGTGATGTTAGAAGTTGAATTTCGGGGACGAAATTCTTTTAAGGGGGGTAGAATGTAACCTTTTCCCTTTTTTGTGTTCTGAATATTTCATTTATAGTCCTTTGACTATTTGACTTTTGTCAGTTTATTCAGATTTTGTACCGTGTTGACGGTGATGATTTTATGAGATATGTGATGAATTATGGTTTATTGTGTTTAATAGTCCTTTTTGGAAGGTATTATTATGTTATGTGTATTCCGGGTGATTTAGCCCGTTAATTTCGAGAAATGCCGAAAAACGAGTCCGACACGTCTGTTAATGTCCAAATTGAGTTTTGAAGGATGTAAAGTGAAAATATATCGTGTGAATACTCTAGGTTAATGGAAAAGTATTTTTAAAGTGAATAAAAATGCTAATTAACTTTGGGGTAAATTTTATGGTTGAGTTTTACGAGTGATCGTTGTGAAAATCAATTTTTGGAAGCGAAATGAATAAAAGGTGCGTTTGGTTCGTGAATAGTAAAAGAGGAAAATGGGGTTTTTGTAGTTTTGATATTGTGGTCATGATGGTTGAATAATATATGATGCTAGAATATTTATTTTTGAGAAGTTGCTTGTATAGCTTATTCATGCTTATTTTTAAGCTATTTCTTTGCTTATTTGGGCTTAAAGGCCACGTGTAAATTCCCAAAGTCACTAGGAAAGTGATTTTGATTATTTTTGTGTTATGACATATGTTGTGGACTATTTTTGAGGCTTATGGTAGTAACCAAAAGCGATACGTAGCTTTATAGCTTATTTTCAAGCTTAATATACGTATTTTGGAGTTTATGGCTCACGGGCCCATAAAAAGGTCTATTTTGAGTCGCAGCTTAATGGGAGGGCTTATTGTGGTCCGGATTATTTTTACAATATGTTTATACTTTTTATAATGTTAAATGGCCTTGGTTTTGGGTCTTTGGATTATAATTTGGGACTTATAAATGTCATATGAACCCTTGTTGGGCCTTAAGGCCCAATAAGCGATATATAGTAGTTATGAGAGTCTTTGACGGACTTTGAAAGTGGAATGTATTCTAACTAAGTGATATGGAATATATTTTGTGAAAAAAGTGTTTGGTAAGCTGTCAAAGATTGATATTTTGGGAATTTTTATCAAAAGTGGCGAATTTTGTGAAAATTGATGAAAATAAGTTTTGAAACCTTGAATTGTTGTATAAACGTACAGGGTCACTGTTGAAAGTTCGTAAAAAGTTTATACTTTGAATGTTTCTTAATACATGATTTTGATATTAAATAATAAATAATTATTTATTTATTTTTATTTATTTAATAAATTCACTAAATACGAAAAAATTTGTTTTTCCTCGAAACTTCTATAATGTGTTTATTATGAGTAAACGTTTCATTTTCAACCGTATAATGATTATGTTGAAGTGTCTAAGGTTTACCGAATGGACTTGTCGAGATATATTTATAATTATTAATTATAAATATTTATTAATATTACTTATCTATTTTCTCTAAATAGTATAAGTATGTATTATCGGGGAATGAGATTGATATGATTGTGGAGTTAAGTCGTCAACCATCACACCACTAAACTGTTTTGGGTAATTGTACAACGCGTCTAAAACACTATGCATCAAACGTGAAGATTGTTTTGGAATTGATGATTGAATTGGGACATTAAATGGATCTAGGTCGTGTGAGGGCGACGTTGAATCTTGCTTGTGTGATGAGGATTGGGTAGTAAAGCTTGCTTGAGGTGAGTTCTCGTAGTTCTACTTTTTACTGTTTTTCCGTTGCGGGAAAATGATACTCAAATGTGTTTTGAAATGTTTTGAATTTTTTGTGCGGATAATGTGGTTTTATTTTTGGCAAAGTTATGTGCTTATGACTTTATGTGAATATTATGTGATGCATGATTTGTTTGGATCGGATGGGTACGCTACCCAGTGGTGTGAGATTATTGGATCGATGGGCGCCTACCAGTTTTTGTCATGAGTATTGGAGCGGATGGGTATGCCTACCCAAGTTTGCGTTTGGTCCTGCCCTAATTTTAGTGCTCCAGCTGGTAGGCCCTTTAGGTGCGTAAGTGACATATGGTTATTGATTTGTGGTGATGCTAGAGTTGTTAGCATATATTTACTGTCATATAGTACTATTGTCCACTGTTGAAGTATTGGCACAACTTTTGGGTTTAAGGTCAAACCTACGAGCTCACCAACATTATTGTTGACGTTTTCGAGTATCATTTTCAGGTGAAGTGAAAGAGGAATAGTTTGGTGATTGTGATAGCAGACTTAGAAGTATCCCGAGTAGAATTTCGTTTGAAGTCTTGCTTGCTTGTTGTTTTGATTCTAGTTTTGGATGTTATGGAATAAGTTTGGATTTTGGTCCACTGTGAGGGCATTGGAATAATGGTAAGAGATTGTGGGTTTTAGTTGCGATTTGGGACATCACTTGAGTTTGTTCAAGGTGGATGGTCTTCATTGCACTTGGAGTTTATGGAATGTAGTTTCTCTATTTTGTACCTTGTGTTATGATTGATCATTATGTTGCATTCCCGAGTTTCCACCATTGTCGGGGTGTGACACTTCCTAAGACCTAGATACAAAGAATTCTGTCACTATTAAACGTATCCGCATAAAGCATCCTTATTTTCTGATTATAATCTATCTTAGGGATTAAAACAATTGTGATCTTGTTAAACCCTAGCTCATAGAGACTTTACCCACTTACTACTTAAAGGCAATTCATACACTAGTAGTCCACTAACCAAGTCTTTACCAATTAATTGAGAACCTACTCATTGATCCCAAGGGTCACCTGCCGGTCCAACTAAGCTCGCAATCTAAGGGCAAAGATAGGTTATTATTCGTGATCCTATTGGTCTAGATTTATAAATAACTATATGGAGAGCCATCTCGGCATCTAGATTACTTGGTCTGTATCACTAGATCGAATTGAATGATAGGTCGCATACAAAAGCAAGTAAACAAGTATAAACTGATAAACATAAACAAGCAATCATTGATAAATTAAGAAATCGAGATAAACAAACCAAACATTTAGATATTCATAATAATGGCTAATACCCAAAGGTATTAGCCTTCAAACATCATAATCAATACAAAATTAATAATTTAGCCAAGGTAAACTAACTGAGTAAACAAATGCTACCAAAAACTGAATGATTATAAGAGTATAGGATATTACAAATTGTTTCCTATGGCATAAATTACGTTGCAAGACCTCTTCTACTCTTCTTCTCTTCTGAAAATCGACTTTTATGGTTTAGGTATCAAAAATATAATTTAGCACAATGAAAACCCGTTTATAGGTTTTCTATTTATAAGGTCTAGAAATATGGTCGATACGGCATATTGACTGAGGTCATTACGGTGTATCGGGGGGTTTCTTGGAGTAAGGACCACGTTTGATATCTTCCAGAATATTTTATTACCATAACTTGAATACGGCGTATTGGTTTTCTCTGGATACGGCGTATTGATCCTTGATCGTTTGTGGTCTTTAGTGAAGAGCAGGCACAGATACGCCGTATCTTCCTTCATGGATACGGCGTATTGGATGTCAGAACATTAATCTTCTACTGTCTTTGTTTAAGCTCGAGAATGCGTGCCTTTTTGCTAATCTTCACCAAGTACTCCATAATTACTGCAATTCTTAAATACAAACGATTAAGTAACAATTCTTTGCAATAATTATACAAAATGGGTTATTTTCATGGGATAAATGATGCTATAAAAGTAACGTTATTTGATGTCATCGTATTTCATAACTAGAAAGTAGTTTGATCAATTTAGATTGTATAAAGTATCTTTAGTTTACTACTATTTCATCATTAGAAAGTAGTTTAATCAATTTAGATTGTATAAAGTATCTTTAGTTTACTTTTATTTACTAATTTCATATCACTCACCGGCCACGTCAGCATCACATCAACTTTCTCTCTCCAACTTTACTACTCACCAAACACACTTAATAACAACTCACCTTACCCACCCCACTCACCTTACACGTCATTTTTTATTTAATTACTTTCATTCATAAATAAAATATGTAAACATAAACGTACAAAATTAATAAAAACGTAAACTAAATAATAAACTTTTATTCGTAGATTAAAAACTTGAACGATACATAGAAAAATAAAAATGATACGATACATAGATAAATAAAAAATCTTAAACGTAAACTAATACTGCAAAATATACTTTGCCTTGATCTTTGCCCTTATTTCATCCATTGCCTTTTGCTAGTCCCCGGTCAAGTGATCGTATGGCTGGAGATAGAACCTCGTGTCTTGTTGTTCAAGCTCTCATTCACGACATTCCACCTCCATCCTTTTAATATCTAAAAACACTAAGCGTTCTTCTTAACGATACAGACAAAAGCTGGTTTTCTAAGACCTAACATGCATATCCATCACAAGAAGCAACACCACTAAGATCTACATTCTAGGTTTCATACAATCATAAATAAACACCAAAGGAACTTAGCCAAGCATGTTATAGATAAAGCAAGAACAGATAAGAATCACACTCGCTTTGTCCTTGCCCTCTGGTCGAATTTCATGCACCTCCTCTTCATCGGTGTCGCCAACAATAGTATTCAGATTAATACTTTATCCTCCAGACTTTGTGTTGAACGAACTAGGGTTCGTACCCTCTTTTTATTCTAAAGTTACACACTTAAAACCCTAAAATTGGATTTGTATATATAGGAAAATCACTGCGACGGTGTCGCGTTTTAATCGTGATGTCGTCATGACAAGAATATTCTAGATAATGGGCTGGATCGTGCGGGCTGACGCCGTCGCGATATCTTGTGACGACGTCGTGGTAGGATTTATGACGGTGTCACGTGTAATCTGTGACGCTGTCTCCAGCTTCTAAGGAGAAATTCTTAAGCAATGTTGGTGTAGGTCCGTAGTCTCGTTCGTTTCTTTTCCAAATGAGCCCAAGTCACGTGTATTTCCTCCAAATGTCTTCCAAATGCTAAATACCTAAAAAGAAACAATTAAGTACCTATTTTGGGCATAAATGCATGATTTAGGAGGTTAAACGACCCTGAAAAAGTGTATAAAATAACACCTAATCAAATACCCCTACACTTGGGGTTTACTTGTCCTCAAGCAAATGGGCTCTTCTATCTAGACAATAACAATATGAGGGGTCATTTTACATACTATTTAAAAGTATTTTAGAACACAACCTTCTAGACCTTGTAAATAACAGCATGGAAAGTATATACTAGCACCTCACATAAGTGTTTGGGATTCTCTCTTTCACACGGTTGTATAATAAATTATAACATATGGGGGAAACGGAAAATCAACACTCATTACCTGTCATAGTATATAAATTACCATAGGCTTGGTAAAGGATTAAACCTCCACCGCTAGGCGCAAGCATTATTCATTACTATTTAAGAGGTCTTTTAAAGGGTTGTAGGGTGTAGTTGTAAGATAACATATAATGGAAACAGAAACGGATGGGATACATTTGGGTGGCTTTGGGTGAATTTGGAGTGGAAGGGTTAGCTAATTATTTATACAAATACACGCTGGTTTGGTTGCTAAGCCAAGACTTGGACGATTATATACAAGCTCTACACAACTCTACATCAATCTCTTTCTTTTTCTTTTCTATTTTTTTCTTTTGAATAACATAATACATTACACGGGGTTTATAATACGTACCCCTACACTTTACATGCTCGATATTTACACTCTAACTAATGACCCGATTTGAGGTGGATCAAAATAACATGTAGATCATTTAACAAATATATGGGGGTATTGACTTAACTTTTCTTCCCCATTCTTTCTCGAAATAAATACTACCATGAATCCCAATCGTCCCAAAATAGTATTTACAACGATAAGGACTTAGCAACCGTGTACTCAATAATTAACTTGGGTTAAACACAATAATGTACTAAAGGTGAGTACATACAAGGTAGGCTAAGGCGATTTCGGTGTAACGATTGGTTTTAGGGTTAACAATGCTCTTCATTAATAGTCTAGCTTAACCAAAAAATTATGAGAACCGTAAAAAAGGATAGGCTCGGAGGGTTGTACTAGGGGTATCCTGCACTAATAATGAGTGCATGGCAAGGGTGTGGGATAGTTATATGATCGGTGTGACCATCATAACAATTACAGGTTTAAAACATGGGTTAATCCTAATGCCTCTTATCAAGCAAATCCTAATACTTACTATGCGGTCTCGGGATGCATCACAAAAACAAGTTCTAGAATTTAATATACTACCGGTACACTCATATAATTTAATACCGATCTCAATGCTCCAGAAAAGGCGACGAAGACCACACGTACACATCCGTAACGACGGAATAGACACATGTGACTGCTCACTCCTTAACTCGAGAAAGCTAAAGGTATAAACTATCTTGGGTATCAATAATAGATACCCGAATTCCTAAAGATCTAAAGGCGAACCTCACATTTTTGGGGTGGAATTCTGAGGGTTATTGTGCTAGTCATATAAATTCCTATCCATGAGACGCTATTAATACTCGGTTTTCGTCGGTATGTGTCATAAAAAAATTTAAATTTGGGTAAAAATCACCTCTTATGCTATGTTTCGATATATTACCATAATTTAAGGACAAGGCAAATTGGCAAAATGAAAGAATTGTTCTAAGGCTTATTTCCCCCTACATTTAAGTTGAACATTGTCCTCAATGTTCTATAGAAGTATCCGTAAAAACGAATAAAGGAAAAGAAAAAGGAAAAGAAACTAGTACTCCCTTGGTTTGCTCAATAATGAAGAAGAAACATGCGATAACTGGTTAAATCGTCCTCCAAGATCAATTCAATGAACTTCCTTAGTAATTATAAGTTTCTTTCCATCAAATTTAACCCGTAATCAAAGACAAAGACAAATATACCAAGCATAAAATGTGCGATAAATCAATATACAATGTGAATTTAGGGTTTGACTCGATAAAACAGTAAAGATAGGATAAGAGAATTGTTAAACTCATTAGGTTTTGCAGGTTTATAACAGAAAAATACATATATTAAATGTTATGCAGGTTTTTATTTTCAAAAAATAATTAAAAAATTTAAGTTTTTCTGGACCTTGGGGTTTTTGTGATCCCGTTACAGGGGATCGTGGTGACGAGTGCGTGTTAACGTGATGTCGTCTCCACTGTCTATGAAAACAAAAATTTTCTTTTTGATGAAAAATTTCTTGCACTTGATTCCATAAGTTTAAATTCTGTCAAATGGCTGCATAAACTTGAGATTTAACAATTCAATCCATATTGACTCGAAAATACTGACGCGAATTATCCTAAACAATTCCTTTAACATGCTTAAACTTGGTTCTAAAAAACCGGATAGATTACCTCACTTATTGTTTGCAAATACCATTGATTGAAATTTAAGTCGAGGATTAATGAAAAAACAAAACATGATTACAAGATAGTTACAAAACCAAATAAAAAAACTATGAAGTGAATTAAAACACACATGGACACTACCTAATTTGCGGGAAAGGTAAATTGGGTTGCCTCCCAAGAAGCGCTTTTCTTTTATTAACGAGTACTTGTACGCTAGACTCGATGTGTCACTACGTCAAGTGTCGTAGAGTTGGTCCAAGTGTGATCTCTCTTGGACATCTATTCTCGGAGAAGGCTTCCTCGTAGTGGGGATTGATTGAAGGGTTTTGGTAATAATTCCTCACTCCATCGGGGTCAATCAGTAAATCTTTGGAATTTGCCATGCTCCATCTCCGTTTTTAGTGGTTTGTACCAGTTAATTGGTTTTTAATTTAGTTACTTGATTTCCCACATGTTCATTAAGGTTAATAGGTATGGTCCTTGAAATTCTACCATTCTTCTAAAAACATTAAGGGTATCCTTTAAAGGTTTAGCTCCGGGATCTCTAGAAATTTCCCATTCTCTGGGCAAATGGCAGTCTAAGAAGTCTTTCCTAGCATAATAAGGGGTTTGTGCGCCTACTCCGTCCGAGCTAGGTCGTGGTTTGTAGGATTCCTTCGGGTAGGTCATGAGTCATGTTGGATATTTCAATGAAAGGCCTCCCTAGTACTACTTATGACAACCTAGGGTCTATGATTGAGCTAATATCCTCGACAATCATGAAGTCTACAACATAGGTGAAGTTTCTTATGAAGACATGCATCAGGGTTAAGTTTTCTCCTCATGATCTAATTATACATCATTCGGGTCATGATATTTAGAGGGGAGTTAAGGTCAATGTAGGCTTTTTTGACATGCACATGCCCAATGTTGCATGGTATCGTAAGGTTAGAGGAGCATCCTTCCGTGATGATGGGGTTTCGTAGAAATATTGAGGGGATCAGGCCTTACATAAGGTACTTATGGTAGGTTAGCTCGTCTCTTGTTGGAAATGTGTCGAAGTATTCTACCACTGGTCCTTCCGTTGTTGCCCCTTCACCTTCATCGGGATCCTCATTTTGAGGTTCATCATCGTCTCGTATGATCTCGATGAACATTAATTCTCCATCATCCTCTTTAGAGCAGATAAATTTCTTATTAGAGGATTAGGGAACCAATCCGAGCAATTCAAGCATCGAATTCAGCTTTCGTACCTATTCTGTGGAGATGAAAGCTAATGGATCAGGTTGTGGGTGTGGGTTAGAGTTGATGTTTCCAAGGTTGCCTTTTTCTTCTTATCTTATGTCAGGCTCATTAACTTAGGATTCTTTAGGCTGCTTAGGGTGGATTGTGATGGCGTTGATTAAGCTATGGATGTGGGTTGAGCATTTTGGATCTTCAGTTGGGAAAGAACGAGCAAAAAAACTAGGGTAGTACCTAGTTTTTAGTTCTTGACCATATCGCTAGGTAGTGTGCCCGCTATTCGATCGGTGATGGCCTTCAACACAGTGTCGATTTTGTGGTCATCTCGCTTTGCTGTTGTTTGAAATCGGCTTCAAACTTGGATAGTCTAGCTTCTTGAGATGCCATGAAGTTGGACACCAATCCTTCAAGGTTTAACTGATTGTTAAAGCTTTGAGGATTGTCGTTGAAAGAACGGTTTGAGTTTGAACCGTTAGATTAGAACCGGTTAGGTGGGTTTGGAAAATTATTATGAGAGTTTTAAAGTTGTCTCCGCCTAAGGTTCGGGTGACTTCTCCATGATGAATTATAGGTGTCACCAAGATTGTTTTGCTCGGGCTTAAAAGTATACCACTTACCTCCCGCTTCATCGGTACGCGAGGATGCATATTCAACAATGGCTTGTTTGGGATCTTCCATGCAATACTGAGTGTCGTGGGGACCACTACAGATCTCACATGAGGTAGTGATTTTTTTTACAACGCAATGGCTCGTTTAGGGATTCTTCCACGGCAATAATGAGATGTAGTGGGGACACTACAGATCTCACTATGAGGTTGTGATGTTTTTTTTCTTGAGTAGGTCTTATGTCGGTGGCCAAGATCAGCTTCATCAAGCGACTAGAAACTCGTATTTTTTGATAGCTAGATTAACGGACACGGAACTACGGCCTCGGACTATGTACTCATTGACTATCTTAAATGTCAAAAGAGATTGCCTTTTCTGCTTCAGCGAAATTATTGGGTTGTTCCAACTTTCGTGTGTCATAGCGGGCGAAGTCTTCTAATATATGCCCAGGATTCTTTAACGTTAATGGTCACAAAGGCTTTCCAACGTGATTGGTACTGGTTCGTCTTGTGAATGCGATTGACTATGGTGTATTCATAAAAATTGGACTTGAAGTCAAAGTTCTCTGCACATGCTATGAGGGGACTTTTTCGCGAGTAAGTCCATTAAATTGAGTCAGTGATTAGGATAGAGATATCCCATGGATGTTGTTGGAAACTTTGGAGATCATGCGAAGTTTACGGTCCTCCTTGTGGAATAATTGAGCAAGGAATTTCAGGTAGTAAAATCCTCACCATGTGGTGATGGATCCTGCAGGTTGGCGTTCTAGCCCTATTGCCTAGCTTGCACGTGAGATAGAAAAATAGTGAATAAACGCAGCGAGTTCCATTTCCCCCACACCACCCCCCACATCCCCCCCCCCCCATATATATTGTTACCGTCAAGGTCAAGTAAAGTCCACAAGTTTAAGGAAATCCTTTGAGCGTGTTGATTGGATCACTCGGACCTGAAGTCGTGGATTGAGCATCCGTTTTGCACCAACCGGATGGTGTCGGATTGAAGAGGTACCATATTGTTCACTATGGGGAGCTGGATGGTATTCATGTAGCCCTTGTGGCTTGGTTTGGAGTAGTCTCCTAGAGTACGGATAGGATTCTCATCTCCCATGGTGGTTGACGAGAATAGGTTACGAAACAAATAACACGAAAAAAAGATAGACTACAAAGAAAAGCTCATATTGCAAATATAAAAATATTTACTTGAAAAGGATTCAAACAAGTAGATACTAAAGCTAAATTTGTTCAGAACTAAATAGTCCCCGGCAAAGACGCCAAAAACTTGATGCGGTCATCGTGGATCTTCTACACGAAGTTTTACTACTCACTAGAGAGCAATAATCATTATGTAGTTGTTGTCTAGCAGGACATGAGAGGGATGGTTATCGTTCACTTAGGGAATAGGTTAGGAAAACGCTTGTTTCCATGTTCGCAACAAAATTCGCTAAGGGTTGTAGAGAAGATTATTTTTGTATTCTTTTTGTTTAATGAAAGCAAGTAAATTTATCTATTTGAGATAGGTGGTGTGGTTTTAGCTATTAAAATCTAAATATTTACTAATCACTAGTGGTGATAACAAGATAATAAAAGAATTGTGTTTATTTAATCAGGTATTCTCCGTAGATTACCTTCTCTAGTGATGTTGCTTTGTACACTTGTGATGATATATGTAATTATTTCTAAGTTCATGAACGAATTATCGAACCGCCTGTCTATTTTATATTCCGTTAAGGCAACGACACAGTAAGTAGTTGATAGACTATTACAAGGCCACTAAGAGTTTATTAAATGAATGTGTAAAATATTTAAGAGTAGATCAACCATATAAGGGCAAGGTAGTATGAATGACTATTACCCGATGTATCATTTCTACACAAATCAATTGATCTTTCCTCAGAATATCATACATTGATACAATCAAAAGTGGTTTCTAAGACCTACATGCATATCCCTTATCAAGTAAGAACACCCACCTAAGATTACAGCATAGGTTTCATAACATTCATAAATTAAAACATCACAATAGGAGGCTTAGCCAAGGATTGTATAGGATAAAGCATGAATAGATAAGACATCACATCAAATGACCATCCATTGAATGATTAAATTAGGTCTTACTTTGATTAGAAAGCATGAATTAAAGGATGTACAATTAGGGATTTTAGGCCCTAAAAATCATCCTACAGTTGCTAAAACACAGAAACTAGGGTCCGTTACCTCCATCCCTAACAGTTGCTAAACGAACTAGGGTCCGTACCCTCTTTTTATTCTAAAGTTACACACTTAAAACCCTAAAATCGGATTTGTATATATAGGAAAATCGCTGCGTTTTAATCATGACGTCGTCATGACAAGAATATTCTAGATAATGGGCTGGATCGTGCGGGCTGACGCTGTCGCTATATCTTGTGACGTCGTCGTGGTAGGATTTGTGACAGCATCACGTGTAATCTGTGACGCCATCTCCAGCTTTTGAGGAGAAATTCTTGAGCAATGTTGGTGTAGGTCCGTAGTCTCGTCCGTTTCTTCTCTAAATGAGCCTAAGTCACGTGTATTTTCTCCAAATGCCTTCCAAATGCTAAATACCTAAAAAGGAATGATTAAGTACCTATTTTGGGCATAAATGCACGATTTAAGAGGTTAAACGACCCCAAAAAAGTGTATAAAATGACACCTTATCACATGTCATCAGGAATAAATTGAAAATCTTAAGAACTTTCTCAATATATTCGTTTGCATCTTCATGATCCGAACCACTAAAGGTGTTGTCATGTAGTTCTTTGAGAAATTGGCCTTTTAGTTCAAAGTGATCTTTGTCATCGATTTAAGCCTAGCAATGCCCGATCCATGGTTAGCTTGAATTTTGCTCATGTATTCTTCCATGGTTTCCGTCATTGTTTCTGTTACTTCTTCCTTGGAATTTTTTTCTAGATCAAAAAACAAATCGAATTCAGGTGATCTTGATTCGTCAAGACTTAGTGTCTTAAAAAGCTTCCTAGATGAGCGAAATTCTCATTCCGAGTCTTTAAAAGGCGTAAATAGTTCCTTTGTTGAACTCCCTGTCATGCACTTCCTAAAACAGAGGATAAACAATCAGTAAGATAGGCTCGGGAAAAAGAAAACACGAAAAATCAACCACGAAAATCAAATATGAAGAATATTATTCTGCTGTTGTATCAGATGACTGATACATCGTATTCAATTGATCTGAGTACGCCGTATCAGGATACACTGTATTGGATAAAAAAGTTAGATACGCCTTATCCAATTAGAGTGAATACGTCGTATCAATTTATCGACCAGAATAGTGTATTGAAAAAAATTAAAACACACAAATAAAACAAGCAAACAATTAAAAACAAACATACAGAATTTTACACTAATCTAAATTACACTAATTAATCTAAATTACACTAATCCTAGGGGTTAAGTTAGTCTGATGTTAAAAACCAAAATATTAACTAACAATCAAGATTAAAATTTCACTCCCTGGTAACGGTGCCAAAAACTTGATGTGTCATCGTGTAGGTGTTATTTATGTTTTCAAGTTTTAAAATATATTTTAACGACTTTACCTAAAGTAACACTTTAATGGGCAGTGTACCCGATCAGATAGAGTTTTGTGGTAAGTATGGTGTCGATCACTAAGAGCGAGAACTAATCTTTTATTTTATCAATATTTTGGTTATCTAAACTAAGTTAATTTAAACTATGTTAATATTATTCTATGTTAAACCTATGTTAAACATATGATAATCCTAATTATAACGGATAAGGGGGATTTTTCAATCTGAGAGACTGGCACGGGTTTTGTGGTAACTTAGATCAATTTAAGAAACAATAACACACGTTAGCAGACAGACAAAAGATAGAAGAGCGATCTAGCCAAATATAAGAAAACTATTAATATGTGTTTAATCACATATCACTTTTCTTTACAAAAACGAGCTTAAATGACCAAAAACAAAGAGAAAATATATTGTATTTGTCTGTTTTGTTAAATGTGTTGTGCTGGTAACGGATATTCACAAAAGGACAAAAACAAAGCCAAAAAGGATAAAACCAAGCACGAGATTAGAAGAGCATGAGAAAACAAAGCTGATGACATTTTTCATCTTTAATAGGCCAACCCGTACCCGTTTAATGGGTCGAGTAAGCCCATTAATACTTTTATTAAAATAAGCCTTAGTCCAAAATACAAATACAAATTCAATCCAATATCCTTGACCAGTCTAAGCCCAAGTAAAAAAAACCAAGCCCAATCTAAAACCTTATCCAAGTCAACCTTATTAATAAACACAGTCAAAAATTACTATTCACCCTTCCCTCCTAATTTTACTACAACGAGTAGCACAGGTTAAAACTCCACCTCTCCACACGTCCTCTCCCTTCTAGAAGACCAACGTGGCTCCTCTGACATCACTGCAGGCCACGTTGGAAATCCCAAGCAATCATATGGGCTGAGAAGGCGTGGAGGCAATCTAAGGGCTCAAATGATGGATTTTAGAGTTTGTTATAATTGAAGGGTCAAGATTGAAGCAAATAGACTGTCTTATTCTTCTAGATCCTTCTTCTCATCACTATAAATAGGGGCTTCAGTCACACAGTTAGGATATCTAGTGTAGTTTTAGCGTAATTTTAGCTTAAAATTTCAGCTTATTGTCTTTTCATTATTGTAATTTCATTTTAAAGTTTGTAACCTCTTAATCATTAATAAAATTTCAATTTCCTTTTAAATTTTGTGTTGAATCATTATTTTTACTTTTATGCAATTTCGTCTAAAATGTGTTTGGAAGTTACTTGGTAAGCTCAATAATCTCTTGTTACTAAATAAGCTAATACTTATTCAGTTAAGTTTGCTAATAGCTTAACTGAAAGCTTAATCACCTAAATCACCTTAAAATTTAGTTTAAGCTTAAATAAGGATGATAAGCCAGAAATGGATGGGCTTATGGGGCCATACAAACTTATGAAAATAAGCTGGAGCTTATAGATTAGCTTTTAAGAGCATTTATATGTCCTTATTTTGAGAAAGTACATGGTATGTTCACTTTTACTTTTTTTAGCTTAATTTTTGTTTCAGCTTATTAATCTGCTTAATCTGTGCTTATTAATGTTTAAATGTGCTTATTCTGTCTAATTTTAGCTTATTATGTCTTAAATTTCTAGTTTGCATCATTACATTTAGTTTAATTTGAGTTTTCATAAAATTTGCTCATTTAGAAGTCAAATCTGCTTATTAGTTTTGCTTATAAACTAGTGCTTATTTCCATAAGGTTTATGATTATTTGTCCTTAATATTGATAGTTCTTAATCTGTTTTCAATAATCAAAGCTTAATTTGGTCTGTTTTAGTTTAAAAATGGATTTTAAAGATCTAAAGGGGTGTTTGGGATAAGCATTAGTAAAGTTAGATAATTAAGTGTAGTCTGCTTTGGTTATCATATTAGTTTTCACAAGTTCTAATTAAGTCTAAATGATAATTTTAATAATCTTAGAATAGGTTTCGTTAAGTTTTCTAGTTTGTTCTATCAAAATTTCAAGTCTGCTAGTCTTAAAGTTGCTCTAGCTGATTATTAGCTGGATTTATGAAAAGTGTGCTTATGGTATAGTTTTAATGTGCAAAATTTGGTTTCATAAGTATCATTATGCATCTTTTTCAAGTTTATAATCTTTGGTAAGCCTTTTAAGTATTTTTGATCAAATCCAGTCAAAGTTAAGTTAGATAGTTAGTTGTTCTTAGAGGTCTGAGTATGCAGACCATTTGTGGTTAGAATCTAGCTTATCTTAGATTAAACATTGATAAAATAGGCTCATCAAAGTCTGTTCTTAATCTGTTTTAGGTGTCTGTTTTGTCAAATAGTTTTTGAGTCTTAAAGATAAGCTGCAAGTAGCAATTTATTTTCAAAAAGCCAAAAAAATGGTAGAGTAAACTGTCATTTTCATCTTTCTTTTCTAGCTTATTTCTTTAGGTAATTTGTTTATTTCCAGCTTATTTGAGTTTATAGAGTATAAGTCTTTTTCTGTTTTCACTTTTTAGCTTATTCTTAGTGCTTATTAGTTCTAAATTTTAGCTTAAAATAGTGGTTAATGTCCTTTAAACTTCTTTTAGAGTCAACTGTCTTA
>BQNB010140471.1:0-17410 GCA_026074375.1 Tanacetum coccineum | reverse complement strand
GTAGAGGTCTATCTCTCGTATCAAGTCCTCTTCACGCCATGAAGTCACAATCCCAAATCCAGTCTTCTGCTGCAGTGAAATTGGGGGTGTGACAATAAGGTTATCAATTCACCTTGTTGTTTACAATGAAGAATTGGCTATCCCAGAGCAAACGGCTACTGGTAAAGGAATATCAAATCCGTTAATGGCTGGTAGTTTGCCAAAAACTACAAAGCCAACTTAGTTGGATGTTGCTGTGTTGCTGAGAAGATATGTTGCAGATAAAAGTGGATAGCTGAAGATGTCAAAATTATCAAAGATCAGATCAAGATTTGACAGAGTGTTTGGATACATCCTCCTGGTCTACAAGATGTTCACACTAAAGAAACATGAAGTTAAACAAGTTCAACAGTCATGTTTAGGGGAGGATTGTTGGGAATTATGCATTCCTGACTTAGTACCGTTAGTTATATTAGTTAGTACCGCTAGTTGTAATTTGTACTGACAGTACAAAATGTTAGTACTGATCAGATAGTTAGTACCGTTTATGAGATATGCATGAGATATCTTAGGAAAAGATATGCATGATCTTTATACGCGTTTTGTAAAGCCCATTAGGGTTTCCTTAGTCTATAAAAGGAACCCTAGGCATAGTTAGTAGATATAGTTCTACACAGATCAATAGAGATCTATTAGCAATCATAGTCGTTGTAATCTGTAACCTAGGAAGATTCAAGTGATAATATAAAGTTCCTTTGTGATTCTTAAAATTGTTCTTCTTAACATTATTGAATAGTTTCTACATAATCAATAGTGTTCAAATCAGTGTTTCATTATTGTTGCTTTAGAATTATCTAAGGGAACAAACCCTTTACAAGCTAAAGGTTAAGATCTATTCAGTAAACGATCCAACACTCTCTTTGAACGACAAACAACCTTGCTCAACCAAATGCAACAAATGCACAAGGAGATGCGCGGAGGGTTCAAGTCATTTGGAAAGGCACTAAAAGGAGTGTTTTGCAAGAAGAAGAAGTGAAGAGATAGGAGTGAAGTGAGCTAGATGTCTAAATGTAGTTTAAGACAATTTTTAACTTGATTATGTGTATGTTCTTAACAACTTGTGTGGTGATTATCCGATGTATTCGGAAAGACTTATGTGTTAGTTATCTTTAGGTACTTGTTTGCTATGATGACTTAAACCTTTAGTTGTTTTATTTAATCAACTACTTATGCTACTTTGGTTTCATGACTTGATATATGCTATATGATTAAATGTGCTCATACAACTCAATAGGGCTTGCTGCAAATAAACCACCAAAACAGAAATACTCTCACAAAAAATTCTAAGAAAAATTGTTTTTCTGTGAAAAATGGAAGCCAACAGAGGGCGGCCCCCTTAATTCATAACGGGCGGCCCCCTTATCTTTAAGGGGACCGCCCCCTAATTAAGGGGACCGCCCTAGTAAATCACGGGTAAAACAATATTTTTCCTGCTTTTTGACCCTCTTTTACCTAGTCTCAGCTATCTTTGCCCAGAATGCTCGAACACAATTTGGAACAACCTAAACTAGTTCAAATTCATTCCTTTTTCAATCCATTCTCTTCCCATAAATCCCTTCCAAATGATCATCACCAACACATCATCCACCAAATCATACACTAACCACTATCAACATCCATGGCATCCACTAGAGCTTCCATTTCTAAAGCCTCCAAGAGACCAAAAATCAACATCATACCACCAAAACAATTGTTTGTGGATTTAACCCAAGATGACACAAAAACTCCATCACCCAAACTTCAACTCTCATCACCTAGTGCTCCTAATGCACCTTCCAAAACACCATCAACCAAAGATACTTCCTCATCCTCAATAGACTACATACCCAAATCACCAACCTCGTCAACGTTACTTTTACCCAATGGTTACTTAAACCCACCAACATCTCCACCTCCAAGAGTTTCTCCACCACCTCCAACTCAAGAAAATGCATCAATGGACATCACTCTCACCCTTTCACCAATTATAAAACCCCATTCTTGATGTCTACTTTGATACAACCATCACCTCACCCACCTATTTTGGTCATCCCATTCCTTGGAACCTTCTTGAGGCACATGGAGATTCATGCTTGTGTTGCATTCACAATCGTACTCTCATATTTGGATTGAGAGATGAACTTTAATATATGTTTTTCATATATTGAACACATGCTCCACGACAACCACCAACACCTATCTCATTCCCACCACCATCCACCATCTTTACCAAACAAAACATACTATATGATTGTCTCTTAAATAATTGTCCATCCATACCCATGATTGCAAGCAAGTCCTATGGAGCTTTACTATTTTAGGACACTTGTAGTTAGCATGTGTATCTATTTTCCTAATGTATACATGAGTGTGGTTTCACAAATTATTACGCTCCAATGGGATAATTATTGTTGGTTGGATACTAGTATGCCATATTTTTCCCTCTTGCTACATGTTAGAAATATTTGTATTGTTCTAACTCGGTTTTGTAGCCAAGAAACCATAACTCGATTCCTTGATGCCCTCGAACGAGGGGGGCACAATCAAATGGGGAGCGTTTATGTCCGTCAATTAAAACTACAACTCTTGACGATTCTTTTATGATTCTACAAAAAGGGGAGAAATACATGAAACTCACATAAATTACTTTATTTAAAAAATAATTACATTTATGAGTTTAAATTTTAATCATCAAAAGGGGGAGATTGGTTGTACAAAATATAATGCCTAAAAACATTATTAATATTTTTCACATCTTTACGTTTTGATAATCACAATATATAAAAACGTTCAATGTAAAATTAAACGTAAACAAGTAATTATAGTTATAATTTCATTTCGATAATTATATCACTTAAAGGTATGAATAAATAAATGCTTAATGCATTTTATGATCAAAGAAATTTTTTATTCAACCTCAAACTTTTATAAAATGTTGTAAACATTTTTATAAACATTACAAAACATTTTCTACAATTAAAAGAAATGTTTTATTCAAAATAAACATTTTGAAATTCAAATTTTCGGAGACAAATTGGGGAGGCCCTAGTCTAGGGCGGCCCCCTTAAATACACGGGCGGCCCCCTTAATTTTAAGGGGACCGCCCACCTATTTAAGGGGACCGCCCCTAGGTAGACGCTCCCCCAGTTTGTCCTATAAATACTAGACTTTTCCCCACTATTTTCTTACCTTTTGCACTCATTCTTTCTGTCCAAAACAGCCCACATATCCTCTCTAAAATCCTTTGATCATTTAATCATAAAGCTTTGTTTCTAAGTGATCCAAGCTCAATTCCTCAAGTGCAAGAGAATAATACTTCCATCATCAAGTGAAGAAGTATTACACCTTTGTGTGTTGTTGCAATCTTATTGCATCCATATCATAACTTGTAAATCATTTGTAAATCTTGTAAAGTTGTGTAGTAGATAGATCTTGGTGATCTTTGTAAGTATAGTTAGATCGTGGTGATCTTACCAAGTAGTGTTAGATAGTTGTGATATAAGTAGTGTGGTGAAGTGAAGTTGTGAAGAAGTCTTGAAGTTGTGAAGAAGTCTTGAAGTTGTGAAGAAGTCGTGAAGTTGTAAAGTCGTGAACAAGTCGTGAAGTTGTGTTGTGATAGATTGGTTCTAGCTAAGATTAGAACTCGACATTTAGCTTTGTGTCGTAAATAGGTGTAAGCAACGTTGTGTATGGTTTTCTCCGCCATAAGGGAGTTTGTTGACATAGTAAAGAAAACTCTCGAGTTTGGTGCTTGGGGAGTGGAGTAGGGCGAAGAGGTGCTTCGTTACCGAACCACTATAAATCCTCGCGTTGTGGTTTGATTGTTCTTACTCTTATCTCTTGTCTTACTTTATCAATTAATATACTTATATTGTTCATATTGTGCAAGCATTGAATTCACAAAAAGTCGAATCTAAATTTTACAAACAAACGTAAACCTTAAATCAAAAAGCGGTAAACTATTCAACCCCCTTCTAGTTTTCCACAATTGGTATCAAGAGCCACGTTAAACAATATTTTTAAAATAATTTTTATTTTAAAACTTGAATCGATCTATGGAATTCGAAAAATATTTAGAAGGGCAATCTATGCAAAGACCACCACTATTTAAAAGTGATGGATTTATTTATTGGAAAAATAGATTCGAAACTTATGTAAAGTCAAAAGATCTAGATTCGAAACTATTCAATCCCCCCCCCTTCTAGTTTTCCACATTAATGAAACGATTCTTACTAGCAATCGTTAAGTCCATATTGCATCATTTTAATGCCCAATACGCTTTATGCTCAATTTCCACTGGTAAATGACAAGCCTTCCCATAGACTAACCTGAAACGTGTACACCCTGGTGATGTTTTGTAAGCTATTCGAAAAGCCCACAATGCATCGTTAAGTTTTTTTGACCAATCCTTAGGATTGTACCCCACTAATCTCTCTAGAATTCGTTTAATAGCCCTATTGGTAACTTCAGTTTATCCATTGGATTGAGGGTGATATGTTGTAGATAATTTATAAGTCATACCATATTTTTGCAAAGCCTTTTCGAGCTGAGAATTACAAAACATGTGTACCCTTATCACTAATCAAAGCCTTAGGAACTCCAAATCTAGCAAATAGTCCTCTTAAAAATTTAACCACCACTCGTGCATCATTTGTTGGTAGAGCCTCAACCCATTTGGACACATAATCGACGACCACTAATATATACTTATTACCTTTCGCGTCAGGAAACGGTCCCATAAAACCTAATCCCCAAACATCAAATACTTCACATACCTGAATATTATTTTAAGGCATTTCACTCGTTGATGATATATTTCCTGATCTTTGACATGCATCGCATTTCATTACGTATTCTTTAGCATCCTTAAAAACATTAGGCCAAAAAATCCGAACTCATAAACCTTTCTTGCTGTAATAGATGTTGGAGTATGCTCGTGTCATAATAACTAATTATATGACTAGACACATGTGAGTCTATGGGGTCACACACATATATACTGAGGTACAATTTTATATATCGTGTTTATTGTATTTACGGTATATAAATAACCTACGTAAACGGGTTGTGTTTATGCTCCATAGCCTATCCGGATCTTGTATGTTTCTTATCTATCTATTTCACTTTGTTATTATGAACTCCGTAGCCATGAGAGGCTAAATCTCTCATGACTACTAGGTGATGTTAATATAATAAATAAGTATTTGGTATTATTACGATCTTGTTAATTTTAAGCTTACTTTGTGATCCTATCGTATCTAATCTTGTCAACCTTGTTCATCAAATTTGATTGTATACACATAACGGTATAGGTCGAAAGACCCGTTGTGTGTTATATAGTTTTAAAGATTTATCTACGTCTTTATCGTTTGGTTGGAGAAATCCGCCCTCGAGTATTTGATAAAGCAAAAAAATTGATAAATAGTAACTAATTATTTGCGTGACACATCTGATTAAGTTAACTAATATAAGTCTTAAGTTAAAACAAGTTAATTTGTGAAAACGTTTTTTGACAAAAGAACCTTTTTATAAGTTAAGTCTCAAAATTGAAGATCGTAATCATTACCACTGCTTAAGCATTATATGAAACTATCCGAGTAGTCATACTCCTTTATTATTGAAATCATCACCAATCATATCACATTTGAAAAAGAAATAAGATTTGTCCTTAAAACTCGGATTAAACGAACATATTATATCCTGGTCTTACTGAAATAAATATACTACATACTGGGTATCCTTTACCCCGTGTGTTTCCATTTAATAACCGGTAAATTCTAGTCTAATAATTTAAAGCTTTTTGGAACACATCAATACATTTGCTGGAAGCGGGTGGAAGAAGCATTTTGTAGGTCCTTAGAGAATTGTGCAAATGCACATCAGAACATGGTGGCAAAGACAAAAGAGTTTAATCTGACCATAAGTCACTCACCATAGTGTCTGAAAAAAGTAGGTGAAAATGTAATTGCTGAAGTTTCACTGTGAAAGGGTAATTATCCTTTCGTAAACGGGAAAGTTAGTCACAATTTTATTAGACCATTCAAAGAGTTTACAACGAATAGGGAACAAGCTTACAAGTTGGAGTTACCATCAAACTGAATGTAAATTCAACATACATTCCATGTTTGTTATCTATGGAAGTGTATTTGCCGAGGAAGAAAGTGTGATACCATTAAGTGAGATTAGGGTGGATGAGAAGAAATCTCATCCGCTTTCCTGAGCGATGAAAGTTCAGCTATGATTCAAAACAAAGTTCCACCTAAACTCGGAGACCCCAAAAGTTTCCTTATTCTATTACCTTTTTTTCCAACCCCAAACCTTCACATGCAAGTGCTTTAGCCGGACTTAGTGCTAAGCATTAGTCCTCAGCCATATGCTCTAATTAACGAAATTATATCTGAAACACCGAAACGAATAAAATGAGCGTAAGGTTAGCCGACCGATCATTCTAACACCCTATTGGAATAGCTAAAAATATGCTCGTTGAAGTTGGTAAATTCACCTTTCTCGTAGATTTCGTTATTCTCAAAAATGGAATAAGATAGTAAATGTTCCTCTAATCTTTAAAATAGACCATTCCTCCATACTAACGATGCAGTAATTCCAGTAAAACAAAAACTACTCAAATCTTGAGTTGTACTGAACGCATGACCTTTTCAATCGACTCATGCGAAGAAACACTCTATTAAACGTATTATACATGTATTAGCATTGATATGATTGATGAAATCCTAAAAGAAGATTTGAATGCGCATCCTCGATGAAAGGAAGTGAAATCCTTCATTCCATCGAGGGAACTATTCTCGAAGAAAAACTCTTTGCTGAATTCGATGAATTCATGGCTATGAATATCGAAGAAAACTCTGAATCTGAATCTGATACCGAAGAACCACCATTCGAAAGATCATCTTTAACACCGATTATAAAATCAAGACATCTCTTGAAGAACCTCCTTCAGATCTTGAACTAAAACCTCTTTCTAATCACCTAAAATATGTATTCTTGAAGACCCACTTTCTCCTGGTAATCATATCGTCCTAGCTTTTTAAGCAAAACAAAGTAAGCTCAATATCTGTTTTAAAAAGACATAACAAGCCTTTGCTTGGAAAACCATAACATTCCTTGGAATCGTCCATTTTAAGTAAACATAAAATACAACTTTTAGATGACAAAAAGCCAGTTGTTCAAAAACAAAGACGATTAAATCTAAACATGCAAGAAGTCGTAAAAAAAAGAAATCATAAAACTTCTTGACACCGATATTATTTATCCAATCGTCGATAGCCCTTGGGTAAGTCCCATCCAATGTGTACCAAAGATAGGTGGTATTACAGTAGTTACAAACGAAAAAGATGAACTTGTCCCAACAAGAACCATTACAGGTTGGTGAGTATGGATCGATTATCGTAAACTCAATGAAGCAACCGCAAAAGACCACTTTCCTTTGCCATTCATGGATCAAATGTTAGAAAGACTCACATGAAATAAATATTTCTGTTTCCTCGATGGTTTTTCTGGATATTTCCAAATCCCAATTGATCCCATGGATCAAGAAAAAATCACATATCAATGTCCTTCGGAACATACGCCTTAAAGGCGAATACCTTTCGGGTTTATTAATTCTCCTCGCTACATTCCAAATGTGCATGTTGGCTATCTTATCATGACATGATCGAAGAATCTGTAGAAGTATTCATGGATGATTTCTCCATCTTTAGAAACCCTTTCGATAACTGTCTAAATAGCCTTGATAAAATGATTCAACGTTTCAAGGATGTAAATTTTGTCCTTAACTGGGAAAATGTCACTTCATGGTTAAAGAAGGAATTGTGCTCGGACACAAAGGTGACCCGGAGGGCAGCCTTGAAGTTGACAAATCCAAAATCGACGTAATCTCTAAGCTTCCACCCCCTACTAATGTCAAAGGCATTAGAAGTTTTTTAGGACATGCCGGTTTCTACTGACGTTTCATTAAAGACTTCTCGAAAATTGTCCGTCCTTTAACTAAGTTGCTTGAAAAAGATACTCCATTCAAATGAATGATGAATTGTCCAAAACATTCAAATTTCCATTAAAAGAAAAACTCACATGTACTCCGATAATCATAAGCCAAAACTGGAACCTTCCATTTGAGCTCATGTGTGATGCAAGTGAATTCGCAGTTGGAGCAGTCTTAGGGCAAAAAGATGGTAAACACTTCCACCCCATCTATTTTGCAAGCAAAACTCTTAATGCAGCTAACAAAACTAGTACGGTGACGAAAAAGAACATATGGCAGATGCTTTGCATTAAGACCAAATTATTCACCTATATGATTAATATCCAAAAATGTTGTCTATACGCCCCCTCAGCCTAAGACACCTATTCAAAAAGCAAGATGCTAAGCCACGTCTTATACGTTGGATTCTGCTATTGCAAGAATTTGATATTGAAATAAAAGACAAAAAAGGTATAGAAAATGTTGCCACCGACCACTTATCTCGGATTGATAATGATGAGCAGCAATCGATAGTGATGTCGACGATATCTTATCAGGCAAAACTCATATGAAATACCGACAAGAGACATACCAAATGTGCCTCATGACTTTTGAAAACTATTTTGGATAGTATATCATACCTAAACCTAAAGTGTATGACGTACCAACAAAAAGAATAAATTCTTCTCTGACCTCAAAAACTAATTTTGGAAGATCCTATCATTTTCAAATATAGTTTAATACGATATGATCAGACGTTGTTGCTCAAGACCAGAAACTCGTATCAATTTTAGATCAATGACACTCACGGACCTACTGAGGACATTTGTGGACCAAACACCACAGGTAAGAAAAGGTCCTTAGACCTTCAGGCTGTTTATTGGCCAACAATCATTAAGGAAGAGCATGCAAAAAAACTGGGAATATATCCAAACGTGATGAAATGCCCTTAAACAGCATTCAAGTATGCGAAGTTTTTGACATCTGGAGTATTGACTTTATGGGACCATTCCCAAAGTCATATAAATTCGAATATATTTTAGTCGCTGTCGACTATTTTTCCAAATGGGTCGAAGCTTCAAGCTTTACCTACTAATGGATACTTTGATTTGTAATTCATTCCTGAAAAAAGTAATTTTGACATTTACGGTATCCAAAGCTCTCATAAGCCCGAGGAACTCATTGAATGAAAAAAATAATGGAAAAAAACCATGAAAAATCTGGAGTTAACCCATCTTTTCTCTACATCCATATCATCCTCAAACGAGAATACCAGTCGGAAAATACAAATAAATCCCTTAAAAGAACCGTTGACAAAACAGTTAAAAGGATAAATCCAACAGTTTGTCACGAAAAATCGATGATGCTCTGTGGGGCTTTCAAACTGCTAATAAGGGTTCGGAGTGTTCCTTCATAAGATCATGCATAAGATTATGAAGAACGACCTCTAGAATGAGTTTGTTTCAAAATAACATTGGAGTTTAACTGAAATTTGTTTACAAAAAGGCTCCATGCTCAAATGTTCATCTATTAAAATGTAAAGATTTAGTTACATAAAAATATCCCAAAAGTATGCTTAAAACTCCTATTGCAATAAGACTCCAAAACGATGCTTCCCATGTAACTGTGCTTAGTACTCTTATGGACAAGAGAAAAACATCTTTAAAAACATCAACATAAAGTTGGTGATTCATAGGTTAAAGTAATGTATAAGGGTAGGACCACAAGATTTCCAAGTTTGTGTGACATATGTAACATCATACAATATCACAAAGTAATTACGAAATGCACTAAGCTCATGATACTGAAGCTACAACATGTATGTCTGCAATTTAATGCCAATAATGTGCCCGTGTAGATGTTCAACCCGCAACATCCAAATCTGACATGGTATACGTCCGTTAGTTTGGTCCACCGAAACTAGTGAGCGCTACTCACCCGAACGGGGATGTCAATCCCAAATAGATCTATTTATAACATTCACACTTACACCGAGTAATTAACAGT
This sequence comes from Tanacetum coccineum, assembly GCA_026074375.1. Classification (NCBI taxonomy): domain Eukaryota; kingdom Viridiplantae; phylum Streptophyta; class Magnoliopsida; order Asterales; family Asteraceae; genus Tanacetum; species Tanacetum coccineum. Next base: position 7,407 of record BQNB010140471.1, on the reverse strand, counting down.
TCATGATTCATGTGCATAGTGGGTTATCGTTATTTAGGCAACTCGAAATTTAATTTAAAAGTGTCTTGCGTCTAATGTAACTCAATGCCATGTTTCTCACCCCAAAAGTTGTAAATCATTGAAATTGTATACAATGGGGCAATGAACTCACCTTAGGTGATGGTATGAATGTATGAGTGATCAATCAATATGTGTCGGCACAACTAGCCGGAATGCAACCTAATTAAATATAGGTCGTATAAGAATGTATACTCGAATAATAATACAACAATATAAATTACAGAGTTATATCACCACCTAATAGTTTTTGTTTAGATTTATAAATGATTAAACAATATTTAAATCGATGCTTGTTAAAATAAAGTGTCAAAGTAAAAGCATCCTAAAAAAACTTATCTTTATCAAAAAAAAGACTATATTTTAAAAACACATTATTAAATATACTAATTGATTTAAAATAATAGATATTAATAAATAGTTTAATTATTTTATAAAATAATAGTTATAAAGTTGAAAACATGTATAAATATTATCTAAGTAATACTACATTATTTCTTAATGTTTTTTAGCCCAAGCGGACCCGAAAACACTTGTAAACCTTATTTTAAGTTTTTAACAGCTTTGTATGTTTTTATAAAAAGTGCTAAAAATTATTTGTAAAAGTTAACAATCCGCTTTTAAAATTTCTATATTAAATAACTAAACACTCTTATCCCTCTTGAAAACTTGTAATTATATAAAACCGTTATTCCGAACAAATTTGTAGTTTTATACTTTGGCCGAATCGAACCCAAAAGCCCTCAAAAACACCGATTTCGAAATTCACAGTTTCTCGCAGTTTTTCACAGCTTTATAAAAGCTGTGAAAATAATATATAGTTTTGAAATCTTTAAAAAATCCATAACTTTCTCATTTATAAATCCGTTTTTCGAGTTCTTTATATATTTGGAATCGTGTCGAGACGATCTATTAAAATTTTTTGTTTATAAACTGTATAAAAATTTGAGCAGAAACAGTAAATATAAATTGTTTTATATAAAAACACTTTTATATAAATTTAATATGACCGAAATCATCGTAAAATTAATATCTCCTTACTTTATAGCACTGTTTTACAAGATTCTTATATATATCGAATCGTCTAGAAATGTACTATTTTAATCTCAGTTTATACATTGCATTAAAACAGTGCCATACCAAAAAATACATACGTCCGAATTAATAAGTTAGTAAAAAATTGTTTTTTATAAGTTTTACATAATTAATTATCACAAGTCCATTAATTTTTCCATTATAACCCTTTTTATATAATAAAGTCTTCTAATATTAGGTCCATCTATTTTAGTCTAATATGTCCAAAATAAAATATCCACAACAATTTATTTATTTATAAACTAAATAAATGAAATTAAAACAATTAATTATATAAAATTATCCAACACTAGCAATATATCAACAATAAAATATGTTTCTTTATTCTAACATATTTTTAAACACAATCTTACCATCAATATGTATTTTTCTTGATTATGTATACGCTTGTATTATTAATAAATTTTATAAAATATTACACTAAATGGTTATTTAACAATATAACAAATATGTATGTATATAAATGAAGTAATTATGAAAGTGTAGAGATGGTATTAGACCTTGTATGAATGAAAGAAGAATTGAACACAAATTAAACCTTAATTCTTCAACCCAAAATATTTTTATAAAACCCTAATTCCTTTCCTTGAAACCCTTGCTAAATGAAACCCAGTCTGTAATACACTTTGAACACCTTAGAAATCAAGCCTTAATCAACCTGTTACTTATGTGTTTGTAAGGAATAAAAACTATGACAACTTTCGTGTCACTTTCTAGTTGTGGGTTTAAGAGAAGGAAAACAAAGATATAGAAGATTGATTTTTGCAAGTAATGAGAGTGTGTGAATAAGGCTTGCATTAGGCTTCCTTTTATTGTGTAAGTATCTAGCAAACCACTTAACAAATACCATGGATTCAAAGTGGTTTAAGTTTAACAAGGAAAAGTGCTCTCCTCCTCCCTATGTTGAATTAGAAGAAACATTAGTGGAGTGTTTGATTTTATTAGTTGTGGTGTATAAGGGGACTAAAAATAGATAACATGGGAGTAGAAAAAAAAAAAAAAAAAAAATGATTAATTTTTTTGGTATTGGGTAAAATATGTAGTATTTGTTGATGTATAGAAGGTATTGGAGTTTCCATGCACGGCAATTGCACGCATAAATGCAATTTAATTGCGAAACGTAAACGTTAAACGTAACCATATAAATAAAAATGAAAAGTAAAAATTATCTTTCGTAATACATTATATATACAATTGCTTGGTGTAAACTTTTATTTGTTTGATGACGGTTTACGTTGAATGTTGATTTCTAGTTTACGCGATTTAACTAAACGATGAAAATTAAAAGTAAACGTGCAAAAGTCTAAAAATAAATAATGGAAAGTTTGAAGTCGTAAAATGACCTAAAATAATGGATTGTTACAGTCTTCCCCCGTTAAAGGAGCCTTGTCCATAAGGCTCAATACGCATATTTGTCCCGAGGGCGTGGTTTTTTTGTGAAGAGATGCAGATACTTCTTTCGAAATTGATCTTCACGTTCCCATGTGAACTCAGGACCTCTCCTAGAGTTCCATCGAACTTTGATAATGGGGATACGGCTTTGATTCAACCGCTTAACTTCACGATCCATGATCTCCACTGGTTCTTCAATGAAGTAAAGCTTGTCATCAATATGTAATTCATCCAACGGAATTTCCAACGGCTCGTCGGATAAACACTTCTTTAAATTAGATACGTAAAACGTGCTATGAAACCTGCTTAATAGTTGAGGAAGTTCGAGTCTATAAGAAACAGTTCCTACTTTTGCTAACACCTTAAAAGGTCTAATATACCTCGGGTTCAAATTCCCCCATTTGCCAAAACGGATAACTCCTTTCCAAGGTGATACGTTCAACATGACTTTGTCACCAACTTGAAATTCTAAAAGCTTACGCCTCACATTGGCGTAACTCTTCTGACGATCACGGGCGGCTTGAATCCTGCTTTTGATTTGAATGATCTTTTCGGTTGTCTCGTGAATAATTTCTAGACGACCTCGGCCCAGGAAACAGGTGAACGACACTTTCGGCCATAAAGTGCCTCAAATGGCGCGACCTTGATGCTAGCATGATAACTATTGTTGTATGAGAACTTAATTAGCGGTAAGTGTCTATCCCAACCATTTCCAAAGTTCCAAATCACACAAGCGTGTAACATATCTTCCAGTGTCTAAATGGTTCTTTCGCTTTGTCCTCAGTCCAGTGGATGGTAAGCATATTCATACCAAACGAGTACCCAAAGGCCTATGGAACGACCTCTAGAAATTTGATGTAAATCTACCGTCACGATCACAAATGATTAAGACTGGTAATCCATGTCTTGTGACCACTTATTTTAAGTACAGTCTTGTCGATCTTACTATTTGAACTCATGCCAGAATTAATTAATCTCCAAAGATTCTTAGAAGAATCTTTCCATGAATCTAATGTTTTCTGCAATTGTTCCTTTTCTTTTACAGCTTTCATTCCTATTCTCCTATATCTTTTAAGCTTTTCATCTTTTTCATATATTTCATTAGCCTGAAATGTAAGCTTTTCATTTAGAGAAAGTTGCTGTTTTTGAAAAGTAACAAGTTGAGCTTCTAGTTTCTTAACAGCTTGACTATAGGCAAGTATTTGTGCTTCTTGATCACCTAACTGATTCATTTGTTCATCACACAGTGTTTTAAGGGTATTGTATGAATCAATGCAAGTTTTAGAACACAAAGATACCTCATTACTTGAGCTGATAGCCATAAGTGCATGATTTGTCTCTTCAACTTCAGTATGTTCTCCCCAATTGACAATCCCATCATCCATTGTCAGCAAGCCCATCTGATTCTTCTCTTGCTTCCCAGCTTCTTGATGTTGATAAAATGAGTCTCTCTTCTTCTTTCCATCATGTGTCCCCTTTGCTGTACATTCCCTAGCAAAGTGACCAGTGTTGTGACAATTGAAGCATTCAAGCTTCTTTTTGTCAAAGCCAACAGGTGTTTTTCCATCCACACGAACTCTCCTTCCTGTTTTCTTATAGAACTTCTTCATTCGAATAGCAATCATTGCTATCTGCCAGTTTATGTCCATCTCTTCAATGTCTAAATCATCAATTTGTTCCAGATCTTCATGAAGCAAGTCCCAGTCCTCTGATTGTTTGGCAAAGAGGGAATAGATAACTTCATCAGCAAAACCAGCAAGAACTTCTTTTTCAGGAATATTGGTTGAAGAAGTAGAAGGAGTGCAAGTACTGTAGGCACCAGTAAAACCAGACTTAACCTTATTAGTGCTGCTTTTGCTTTGTGAAACAAAAGCAACATTTTGAGCACTTGAAGATGTTTTTGAGGCACCTTGGATTTCCTGCTCAAAAACTCTAAGGTTATTGTACAAATCATCAATAGATAAAGTGTCAACCTCTGGTTTAGTTCTCATAGTCATTGCCAGATTGGACCATGCTGGGGGCAAAGATCTGAGAAACTTATGATTTGCATCCTCAGTTGATACTTCAGCACCATGAGCTTCCAACTGAGAAAGTAATTGTTGGAATCTGTCATATCCCTTTTCTAACCCTTCTGAACTGGATATTTTAAATGCTTCAAACTGTTGTTTGAAAACAGCCTTCTGCATTTTCTTTGAATTTGCATTACCACCAAACCTAGTTCTGATGGCTTCCCAGATCTCTTTTGCATCATCCATTCCATGAAATCTTCTCATATGTTCTTTGGGAATGGCCATTAGCAAGATATTCTTAGCCTTCCTTTCCTTTTCAACAGCTTGAATTTCTGCAGCAGTTACTGGTGAAAGTATTCGAACAATACCATCCTTTCCAGTTGAAATTCTCTTCTTGGAGTTTCCATTCTGAATTACCTTCCAAACATCATTGTCAATGTACTCAAGGTAATGCTCCATCTCCATAGCCCATATATCATACTCCTCCTTCTTCAGAATTGGGAGTTTGATATTTGAGATAGCAGTTGTTTGAGGAATCACTTGTTGTTGTTGTTTAGGTGCAGCACCAGTGTCTGATGCATCTTCATGGTTTGATTCTTCATCATCACTGAGATGTTGTGAGAACTCATCATTAGCAGGTTGAGACATTTTGTATAGAATTGTAGGAGAGTGTTTGTTTGTGATCTTGTGATTCTTCTTATTCAGAGTCCCTCTATTGGCTCTGATACCACTTGTAGGTCCTTGGTCTTGGATCTATATAGCCTTTGTAAGATAATAGTTAACTTGAATAAATCCAAATCAACTATGTGAGAGACACTGACTATGAATATCAAGTGTTAATGCGGAATCTTAACACAAGAATTAAGAAGAACAATAATACTAATTTTGCTATTGATTTCTATTAAGCTTCAATGCTTCTATTACATATATAAAACTCTATGCCGTAGGGTTCCTTTTATACACCAAGGAAAACCCTAATGGGCTTTACAAACGTGTGAAAGGATAATGCATATCCTTTCCTAAGATATCTCCTAAGATATCTCTAAGATAACTATTACTTCTATTCTGTTACATAAACAGACTTAACTACATACGACCAGTACTAACTATAGTACTGCCACTCTACCAGTACTAACTATAGTACTGCCAGACTTAACTTAGTACTGCCAGAACTAACTAATTACTACCAGACTTAACTGTTATACTACCAGTATTAAGTCTTTTACAATCTATTATTCCTGAGGATGTTGTGAATAAAACTCTTCAAATTATTCTTGATCTGCAATTCTTCAAATCATCTCTTTTTGATCTCTGCAGCAACTATTCTTCAAAGCTTTTCAGCATCCCTTCATATCAGCAACATTGACTATATGTACATCAAATCATATGGTTTCAGACTATTCTCATCACTTCCAGGTGTGTTAACTCCTGTGAGAGGTGAATCATTGAAACTTTAAATGGATTTGATGTCTCTTTACCAGTTAGCCATTTACTCTGGAGTAGTCAGTCCTTTGGCCACCAGAAAGGTGCATGTCCATGGTCGACTAAAAACCATTTCAACTCTCAGTACATGAAACATTGGTGAGTTGAGTACCATATGGTTTTTGGCAAACCATTACAGCCATAAACGGATTTGATATGCCTTTACCTGTAGCCGTTTGCTCAGGGCTAGTCAATCCTTTGGCACCTAGAAAAGGTAAATTCCATGGTGGATTGATGACCATGTCAACTCTTAGTACTTGAAACTTGGTGAGTTGATGTACCATCCACTTTTTGGTAAAGTGTCAACCATCTAATATGGATTTGTAATTTGTCTTTACCATGAGCCATAACCTCATGGACTAGTTATGGTTTTTCCACAGCCTTTACCACAAACCATAAACTTGTGGGCTAGCCAACTCTTTACTAACCAGATATGGTGAGTTGATAACCATACAATTTTTGGCAAATTGTCAGCCATTAACGGATTTGAGAAGTCTTTACCAAGAGCCGTTTGCTCCTGGACTAGCCAGTCCTTATGTTTGTTAGACATGGTAGACTAATAACCATTTGTTGTGTTAGTGCATAACACCTCCACCAAGTGTTATTCTTCTCATTTCTATCCTAGATTTCTAACTCATCCACCTATGCTACTTCCTAATGCCAGCTTGCTTTTCCATCATTTTCAACATTTTGTAGCAATTCTCATCTGGTTTTCCTCCTTGAAGTTTCTTATCTAGCATAGCTTCAGCAAGACTAGCTTCCTCCTGTAGAATTTGTTACTTAGTCTTCTTAGGAGCTTCTTCAATGATCATAGGAGCTTTTCCTTCTCTTTGGCCTTTATCAGGTGAAGGAATAGACTTGTTAATGCTGTCAGTACTAACTTGCATACTAACAGTACTAACTTTAGCACTGCCAGTATTAACTCCTTCAGCAGTATTAACTCCTTCAGCACCAGTATTAACTCCTTCAGTACCAGTATTAACTTCTTCTTGAAAATCCAAGCTTGTGACCACCTTCTTTTCCTTAGACTCTTTCATTCTCTTATACCTCCTTCCCTTATCTATGGACTTTGGCTTATGAGAGGCAACCCTGGAGAGAGTTTTGGCTGCTTCTAATGTATTAGGGCTTATGTCTTCAACTTGTTCCTCCCCTGAAGTGTTGATAGTAGTCTTAGAAGGAGTAACCAGCCCTTGTACCAAAGAAACTAGAGGATCATCTTGCACTTTTTACATCCATTTGGTATACTATGAACCCCATAAATGAGGCAAAGGCTAAAAATAACCTGATAGCTTCTGATAAGTGTAGAATACACATATCTATTTATGCTTAAAAAGGCCCAATTCAACCCAAAACGGATCAAAAATAGCAAAAA
>BQNB010140470.1:0-17410 GCA_026074375.1 Tanacetum coccineum | reverse complement strand
TTCCCATATCGGGAATTTTTGATTTTTGCCGTTTCCCGTTCCCGTATCGTTCCCGTATCCCTTAGCTGTTCCCGTTTCGGTGCTACATAGGTCATTACACATGTTTTATCTTTTTGTAATTATTACGAATAGACTACGTCCTGAAGAATGACTATTGTAGGCTCTATAAGCATCGTTGCTAGTTCGTCCTTGCAACCACAATACACATGATGAGAGTTTGAGTTCATGCATTGTTACTAATGAAGGAAACATCCAGACCCACAGTTAACCAGATAATGTTATGCACCTATAAACTAACATAAATTTTGAGTCGAAGTCATGATGCCGCACAACAATACAATGTCGCGATGACTGATTGTCGGGACACGTCACTCTATAACTACGTCAGTGACCACCACGACACCACATGTATATCTCCAAAAAAACAGATCTCACTATAACCAGGTTTCGGGACATATAACGGTATCCTCAGCCATCTTAATTTCTTCAAATGGGTCTAAATGCATCTGAAAAAATGCAGATAATACTGTACCTACTAAGATTAGTCACCATCTTATTTCATAATTATGAAAAGCTAAACAAATGATCCAATCTATAAAGCAATAACAATGACAACAAACCAACAATGTCATAGTAATGTAAAAAAATAACAAAACAGATCCAAAGGCGTACATGTGGCTGCATCTCCATACGTCCTCCAACGATTACAAGCCCAGCATCTCCACGTTTTTAATGTTTAATTACTTACAGATATAGTTATCCCCCTTTGGTGAGCATTGTGAGGGAAATCCTCCTGAAACCACCAGAATGTGTATCAAACAAGAAAGTAAACAAAATAGACAAAACAAAAGGAAATATCAATTTGACTAAAATGCATTCTATGTTCACCTGAACGTTTGTTTCACATAACTTTTAGAGGTTGTGGTCAAAACACATAATTGACCAACCTGATGTCACAACAACCAATACTTGTTTTTGTACTTGACCACGTTTGAAACTTCGGTCAACCACCCCTGTTGCCATGGCTACTCGTCTACCAGAGGCAACACATATCTTATCAGTTAACAGGGACACCTCTGCAAGAACACAAGCTTCGCTAAATCCTTCATTTACACGCCTAGAGTGAGGCTCCAAAACCTAAATCAATATGGAAAAAAGTAACTACAATATCATGACATTGTATTTTTGGTCAACAATTGATGCCCAATTAGTAATTTAGTAAACTATCAGACATAGAAAATATGTTCTGAAATGGAACATAACCGATTAACCGACTATAAAACCCCAACCAAGGCGATGCGCCCTTGGACTCCCGCCATTGTGGAGGCTCATCGGGGTCATTCCAAGAACCATCAATCTCCACAACTCAATAAAATCTTGTTTCGGTCATCCTCTCATCCTAATTCTCTTACTGTTAGCTATGTCAGATATTAACTTTCCCCGTTATCATACATTAAGTTTCTGAAGAAGTTCATGGAATGGCTGAAAAAAAGGATGGTTCTTCAGTCCTGCAATGGCTGACAAGAAATACAAAATTCAATGATAAATATCATAGATGTGTCCGGTTGAGGTGACAATGATGGATGTGTAGAGAATGATTGCTTCCATGTAATGACTTTTGCGGTTTGCGGAGGTTCTACATACAAACACATCATTAAGTTAAAGATAAATTTGTAATTATCTCCAAAAAAGAACCTTTTTTTTATATTCTCAAAATATTTTTCAAATTTATCTCAATAAACAACTTTTTAAGCATTACATATTTGTTTTTTAATTACCAATCACAACTTCTGATTTGCTCAATTGGTTGAAGTGCTTGTTTATGAACTTACAGACCCAGGTTCAAATCTTGCAAAAGACATATTTTTTATAAAAAATCCGAAATTTCTAATATATATAAAAAATAAAAAAAGAAATTTACAAAAAGATTAAAAGACGAAATTAAAAAAAACAAAAAAAACTGCTGACATGGCACATGGACTTATGACATGACGTTATGATGTGGCATATAATGTAGGATATTCAATGCAGAACCAGTTTTTTGTACAGAACTTACAGAACCAAATAAAGCAATCTAGACCATTGGATGAGTTTAATTAAAGGCTAAGATTAAAAGGCCAAAACTGCAATTAAACAAAAGAAAATTCGCTTTTCGGTTTAAATTGCTAAAACCATATCCAAAACGAAAATCGAATATTTTATTTGGTTCGGTTTGGTTTTAACAAATTCGTTTCGATTACAAATTCAGTTTAATTTTTTTGGTTTGATCCGGTTTCGGTTTTACGGCTCACGCGGGTATTACCAGAATTGTGAACACCCCTGGTTGAAACTTGAAAGAGGTAAAATATATAGATCTTAATGGGCCGTAAACATACAATCAGATATCAGCCCATTATTTGAGATATACAGCCTCACTAAGTCACTTATGAGAGAATAACGTGTCATACATGTGATTAACAACACGTACTTTTCACTAGGGCTGGAAACGAACTGAACGTTCAGTGAACATTTCATGAACTGTTCGGTTAAAAGTTTGTTTATGTTCGTTTATTTATTAAATGGACGAACACGAACAATATTTTACGTTCGTTTAGTAAAATGAACGAACATGAACAAAAGTTTTGTTCGTTCATTTGTGTTCGTGAACGTTCGATTATTCGTTCGTTTATGATCGTATATTTGTTTATGTTCGTCTATCGAATCTTTTTATTATATAGTTTTTAAATTGTTTTAGTTAAACAAAATAACACTTAGGAAACACAAATATTGTGTATATTTTTGTATATTTTATGTTTATTTATGTTCGTTCGTTTATGTTCGCTCGTTATGTTCGTTTAGTTTCTTAATGAACGAACATGAACAACATAATTTCTTAATAAACGAACATGAACAAGAAAATTCATTCGTTTAAGCGATCGCGTTTGTTTATTTGTTCGGCTAAAATTAAATGAACGAACATGAACAAGGCTCCGTTCGTGTTCGTCTAGTTCGTTTACAACCCTACTTTTCACTAAGGTACTTTTTGTTTGTTTGTTTCCATCATAGCTTAGAGCAAGGGGTGTGGTGGCTAAGAAAGTTTAGCCATTTGGGCCCCATTGAGTGCCACATCATCGCTACCTCATTTCAACACAACAACTCAAAATACCCCTTCACTTATAACATACCATATTTTAGCCATTTGAGTCCCACCACTCACCAATTTATTATTTTTCATAATATTTCACACAAACTAAATTTATTTCATTTAAATAAAAATACAAATTACAATACACACAAATTATAAATTTCTTCACTTTTAAACACCATTTTTTGGTCACACTTATTAACACTTTTGGCCACTTTATGCTTAATTGTATGTGACTAAATATAAAAAAATGCTTTGTGTGACTAAATATTACAAAATGCCACATAAACATAAACTTCATGTGGCCATTGGATGATCAATAGCACACAAAATACACATTTCTTCACTTTAAACAACATATGATCACACTTATTAACACTTTTGGCCACTTTATGCTTAATTGTATGTGACTAAATACCCAAAACAAACATGCTTTGTGTGACTATATATTACAAAAAACCACACAAACATAACACTCATGTGGCCATTGGCATTTTTTTTTTTAATGATAATAGTCACACAAAATGCCACTTTTACTTCACTTTATACACCATATGTCCACTTATTAACACTTTTGGCTACTTTATGCTTAATTGTATGTGACTAAATACCCAAAACAAACATGCTTTGTGTGACTAAATATTACAAAAGGCCACACAAACATAAACTTAATGTGGCTATTGGATGAACAATAGTCACACAAAATACAAATTTCTTCCCTTTAAACAGCATATGGCACACTTATTAACACTTTTGATCACTTTATGCTTAATTGTATGTGATTAAATACCAAAAACAAAACATGGCTTTGTGTGCACTAATATTACAAAAGGCCACACAAACATAAAATTCATGTGGCCATTGGATGATCAATAGTCACACAAAATACATATTTTTTCACTTTAAACAGTATATAGTCACACTTATTAACACTTTTGGTCACTTTATCATGTACATATGGTCATGTAACTTAATATGTGTGTTTAAAGTTTAGTTTGTGTTAGCTTGCCAAAAGCTAATGTGTATAGTCACATTTACTTCTATGCACTATCATGTGACTATATGCCTTTACAATAGCCACAGCATATCACAAATGTGTGACTAAATTATGTTTATGGCCACATTTAAGATGATTATATGTGAACAAGGTATTCAGACCGTCACATCGTGATCTATTCCATGTGCTATTATTTTAGAGCAAAGTGAAATCAGTTATCATTAAATTTTTAATTTTAGTCACATTGAGTGTTTGTGTGTCTAATTCAATAATGTTTTTATGGTCCATGAAGTATTTGTTAACTGTGTTAAATCAGGGATCAAGTTTTGTCACGCATGATTTAAGTGTAGCAAAAAAACGATAATATGGTCACGTTATTAAGCTAAACTACTTTAGTTTTATAAAAAAGCTAAACGAACTAATATATCCGGCAAGTGTAATTAAGCCTAAGTAATATAGTTTTATAACGGAAATATTTTTTGAATGGAAAAATATGCTCATCAATAAGCTGCAAATAAGCAGCTATGCAAAACTAGCAAAATCGATTAACTGTTATAAGTAAGTAAAGGGAGAATAACTGTTTAATGGTTTTTGGTGTTTAAAGAGTGTTTATAGGCTGATAAGGGGTGTTTGGTTTAACTCAGAATAAAAATAAGAAAATAAAAAAGGATGTTACACCCCAGCAAGAATCGAACCCGCGACCTCCCTTACGAAAGTCAGCGGCTTACCATCTTGGAGAGTATACCTACTTCGTTAATGTTATGCCTTTCTTTTTAAAATAGAAGTTTAAGCTTATTGTTTTTGGGCTAGTAGATTAAAGAGTGCTTTTAGAAATGCTTATTAAACATGGATTTTTTCTCCCTCTGGTTATTTTTTTAACTTGTTTCACTTTGTAAAATTTTGAATTTAGCAAAACTAATAAGTTGTAGCTTATTTGTTTAAAGCTTTTTGGTGCAGCTTATTTTTAAGCTAATGGACTTTTATAAAAATTTCATTATTAAATCATAGTTTTAGTTTATAAAAAGTATATAATTTTAATATAAAAATAGTAGTTATTTAGATTAGATTATTATTAAGCTAGCTTATTGCTTATTATCTAATACTTAATATTTGCTCAGTTTTGTGTTTGTCTCACTTCACTTTCTCTAAAGTAGGGGTGAGCATCGGTCCAAAACCGAACCGGACCGGCCAAGACTGGACCGAGACCGAATTGGTCTAAAACGCCGGACCGAAATGGTACGGTTCGGTCCTGGTCGACCCGGTCCGGTTTGGTCTTCAGTACGGTCCGGTCCTACAAGGCATAATGTTTGGGTTTTTTGATAAGACCGAGTGGACCAGACCAGACTGACCAGACCGAAGACCGAATTGGTCCAAAATGCCAGACTGAGGACCAGACCGAAATACGTTCGGTCTGGTCTGGTCGGTCCGGTTCGGTCTAGTTTTCCAGTCCGGTCTGGTCGAACGATCCGTATGCTCAGCCCTACTCTAAGGCGTGGAATTTAAGGGTTAAATAAGCTAGACATTTGCGTTAGAGCTTAATTAAATTTTATAATGCTAAATGGCAAATCTCTATTCAACTCTCTTCGAGGATACGACCCCGAACTAATAGTTATTACTTTTCCTAAAGTAATTGTATCTCTAAACGGTAATTTATTACCGACCGCTTTACACGCGTCAGTCAACTATTACGAGTTAAAGGATCTAGGTTATTGGTTACGCTTAGGAGTTAGATTAATGTGACCAATGATAACCTAATGCACATGACCCGTGACCCATGTAAATTAGTCATTGTCACCAGTAATACATGGGTCCATGACACTATAAGCCACTACAACCCAATGCACATGACCCATGACCCATGTTAAGTACCCATTGTTACCAATCATGTATGGGTCGTAACATGACACTATAAGCCACTACAACCTAATGCATATGACCCATATGATGTTAAATACCCATTAATTAATGGGAACTAGTATAACTAATTGCAACTGACCATGACCCATGTTATTTTCACTCATTGTCACCAGTCATGGATGTTGTCGTAACATGACACCTATAAGCCATACAACCCAATTGCATATGACCCATATGCTGTCAATATACCTTAATGAATGTACCAGTGATTACCTCTGCAATGGACCCATGACCCATGTGAATTAGACATTATCACTGTCATGCAGGGTTCCAATACACTATAAGCATTTACAACCAATGACATGATCATGACCCATGTTAATTACCCATTGTCGATCACCAGTCATGTATTGGTTGATAACATGACACTATAAGCCACTACAACACAATGCACATGACCCATGACCCATGTTAATTACCCATTGTCACCAGTCATGATGGTCGTAACATGCGACTACTATAAAGTATCTACAACTATGAAACAGGACCATGAAAATGTTAATTACCCATTTCACCAGCCATTATTCGACATGCACATTTGTAGTTTGTCATTAGACGAGTTCTTTTTTATGCAGAAATTGACCGCGATTATTGGACAGGCACGCACCAGTGTGGATTTCTAAAAGGATCAAGATGTGATTAGGACCGTGCTTAATTTATTGCAGGTTTGCACCTGGCACTACTACATAAATGGACATAAAGCCCCCTTAATAGAGCTTGGTTTTTGTGAAAAACAGGCTCTAAAGAGATTCCGCCTCTTTTAAACATGCATAGAGCCATGTTTTCCCGCAGAGAACCAGGCTTTATGTGAAAAACTCTTAGAGCCCCATTTTTTGTTTCAAAACCGAGCTCTATTCTTATGAGAATAGCAATGTTTTCACTAGAAACCTGGGCTTTTGATGAAAATGTTAGCGCCGTGTCCATTGTGTACAAAACCGGGCTCTATTCCCACCATAAACTTTCATTCCTCACATAACTTGGGCGGTTCACCAAATAACATCAAATCCTAAATTCTAAAGAGGCGCGACATTTCGTAAACAATATTTACAAAACAAGCCCGCCCATCGGGCGGGATTTGCAACTAGTATATATATATAGATATACATTATTATATATATAAAATTATACATATATATTATACATTATAATATACATATATATATACCATATATATATATTATATATATATAATATATATATATAATATATATATTATATATAGAGAGAGAGGAGAGGAAGGTTAAAATAAAAAGACAAATATTCGTGAGAAGGATAAAAAGAAAACTTTTTTTTTAAAGTTCTCGAAAAATTCTAAAAAATTCCATTAAATCAGGTATGTTGGTGCATAAAACTTTTGTAAAAGAAGTTTTTCTAATTTTGAGTTTTTATACGTTTTTTTTTTTTATACGCAAAAAAGAAATTTTGTGCACAAAAAAATTTTGATGGCACAAATTTTCTCGACTTGTTATAGTTTGATGACAATAAAATTTTGATGCAAAAAGTCAAAAAGATTGGGTACAAAAACGAATTTTTGATGCACAAAAAAGCGATTTAATGCACAAACGTTTTTTTTAATAAAAAATTTTCGGCAAAACTATTCACTTTTAGAAAAACTTCCTTTACAACTTTTTTATGCACCAACATATACGATCTTGTGGAATTTTTTGAGACTTTTTAAAAAATAATTTTTTTATCCTTCTCACTAATATTTTATATATATACATATATATACATATATATATATATACATATATATATATATATATGTATATATATATACATATATATAAATACTATAAACACGAGGTGTATATATATATAGGTTATATATATATACAAATATTCTGTATATATATATATATATATATATATAACACCTCGTGTTTTAGGTCATTATATGACATTATGTAATTCACAATTTATTTTTAGGGTTTTACGCGTTTGCTCTTAAACCGTAAACGTTAAGTTAAATCGCGTAAACTAAAAATGATCATTCAATGTAAACGGGCATTAAACGATTAAATGTTTACATCAAGCAAGTTTTATATGATTATTATGAGGATAATTAATAACTTTGTTCATCTTATTTTTATTGGCTACGTAAAATGCTTTCCGTTCGTGCTAAAACGGTTTCGGCCTTCCGGAAGCACAAAACTAACTACGCTTAACGAATACCCACGATTAACCATACCCAAAATATCAATATACACCTACATGGGAGCCTTATGTGGCGAAATTCAAGGATAGGACCAAGAATTATCAACTTGCTCAAAATATCTAGCTTAAGAAAGATCATAGGGAACCAACTCTTACACCATGAACCACTTGACTAATTAACCTTGTGCAAGGGTTAGAAAGTGACCATGGTTAGGTTAATTAGTAATATCACTTAAATAGCATTCATGCACTATTCTTTATAAACACTTAACAAAAATCACAAAAACCTTTCCTTGTCTCTCCTTATAGCTCACGGCTCAAAAAGGGCACACAAACAAATCCATACTTTGATTTTCTAAGATCATACAAGTACTCTCACATCATATCTAAGATACTTCAAGGTGGTTTGAAGTGTTGGATAACATTTACATGTATTGATGAAAGAGAAGATTGGGTTTTTAAACTATTCTAGGGTTTCATTTCTTGCATGCTTGGATTTTTGTTAACCAGGGTTTGGTGTTTGAATTGATCATCATCATACATCACTACAAAGGTTTTATATAAACCATTATGTCTTTCTTTGATCATCTTTATATGTTTACATGTTCTATATAACTAATCACCAAATTAGGGTTCTAAACATGTTAAAATGATAACTTACTTATGATTATGATTTTTACACCTTTTTCATATGGTATGTAATTAGTAATATCATGGAATAATGAAATTATAAGTATGTTAGCATGTTAGTTTAAGGGGAAAATGTTTAAGTGTAAACTAGTGATTAAAAGTTAATAAGAAAAAGTTATGATTTTTATGTGAAAGATATTAACTTGTGATCTTAGACTAATGGACAAATATTTTGATCTTACACTTATATTATATATATGACTAAGTATATTATAAGTTATAATGGATTTGTGGTTTAAATTATTATAATGGAAAAAGTTATTATATAAAGTATATATAATAAGTTTATTATAAGGTTCCTAAAAGGCTGTTTGGATTCGAAATCCAAAATAGTGGAGTTATCATTTTCATAAGATACTACATCTCATAAGGATTCCAAAATGATAAGAAACTCGAAAATCCGATTAATAACGAAGAAGATACACTAGTTACGAGTTTACGACGCTAAATACTTTATAAAAAAATTTTATAAAATGTACTATTCATGGCAGAAACTGATATTCTTTTGTAAATCATCTATAATATGATTAAAACTTTCTTTACGGAGAACGTGTTCGTAGAATCGCTAAAAACGAGCTATAACGAATAGATACGGCTAAAACGGTTTTAGTAAATTAAAAGTTAAAATGATTTTATAGCTGTTATGGAACAGTTAAATCACTATTCATCACAGAATCTCAAAAACCTAAAAAATATGGTTTTAAGATCGCTCGTCTTAATACGAAAGCGTGGGGGGTGAGGGAGGGGTGGGGGGGTGTTTGTAAGATAGCGAGAAAACGGGCTTAACGAAAAAGTTATGTATTTTTATAAAGAAAGTAATTATAAACGTTTTTCTTACGATTTCACTTAAACAAAATTGATCGGTGATAATTTTTTTTTTTTACTATATAGATTATCTATTTTATTAGTTATCGAAGTGCTTTATTACTAGGGAATTTTTCATAAAGAGGCTTCTTCGGATGGGTATTGACGATTTGTTGGATTTATGTTTTAAAGGTCCTAACTCCTCGTACGTATGTCATGACTCTTAAATTTGATAGCCCGAACGATGTACCGTGATGAACTATATAGGTTTATTACAGTTGTTGTTAGACATCGTGCCTTGAATTCTGATTCGACCTATATTAACTAGGGTTGCATGCGAGCGTTAGCGTGACGCGTGGGGGGGGTTTTACTTGGGTATTTTGTTATCAGTTTACTCACTCGAGGTGAGTTCATAGCCCCATGTTTTACAATTATTAATTTACAAGTTTTTGGGGTGTGGATACATTTTGCATGTTGTACAAATTGGACGCAAGTGATTTATTTTATCATGATTACGTGTTGCCGAAGTAGCGATAACCCACTATGCCATTGAAATCATGAATGTCAATTACTGGAATTGTGAGCGCGAGTGATTATAGATAGATTTTTTGGGTTTGATCCTCACGTTCGGGTGACTAGTATCAATGGAAACAAGTATATATGTCGGATACTGGATGTTACGGGTTGAACTCATCACGGGCTAGTGTAGGCAATATTTATATATTGTATTCAATTATGTCGAGCTTCGGTGTCATGAGCTTAGGCAAACGTAAATTGCATTTTTGTGAGTTGCATCTGTTGCATTATCACTTATACGATTTATCAAACCTATGAATTCACCAACATTATTGTTGACGTTTTAAAGCAATGTTTTTCAGGAGGTCAGTAAGCACAAGGTGCAAGCGATACATTGGTGATTTTGTATTTTGGGATGACATGCTTAAAGATATGGTTGCATTATATTTTGGGAATCATGTATTATGAACTAGTATCTTTGTAATATGGACAATGAAGAAGTTAAGCTTCGGGCTTTTTGTAACAAATGTTTGTTAAATCCAATGTATCAGTTTTAAACGACTTTTAATGGTCGTTCTATATATATCTTGTGTTATTGATCTAAGATGTGACATGCCCCGGACCCTTATTCCGCTGCGACCCAATTTGGGGGTGTTACAGATTGGTATCAAGAGCCAAGGTTATAGAGAACCAGGTCAAAATGTTTTTGCTGGACTATAACCGTTTTCAAACATTGCTTATATACAAAAGGGGTTTTTCACGGGACATACATGCATACATACATACATACACTACTTGTGCATTAGTCGGTTAGGCTAGATGCATGCATGATTGATATTCATGATTGATATACATGTTATGATATAAATGTATATTACTATAAGAGTCTTATATTAAATACTAATATAAGTTATTTTGGATTTTCAGATACAGTTATGTCAGATTCGGAAGATTCCATGGTTACCTATACACAGATATCCAGTCCATTTGCAGATTTGTCAGACATTGGTTCACCAGGAGTCGATTGACCACCCATTATGCCAGATGATCCATACGCATACATAGTGGCTGCTTATCAGGCTCCACTATCGCCTGACTACATACCTGGCCCCGAGGAGCCGCAGTCACCACCCCCATTGGACTTTGTTCCTGAGCCGATGTACCCTTAGTACATGCCACTGGAGTATGAGATACTCTCGGCTGAGGAGCAGCCACTGCCTGCTGCTGCTGCCTCACCCACTGCAGATTCACCAGGATATGTTCCTGAGTCTGATCCAGAAGAGGAGCTGGAGGAGGACGATGAGGATCCCGAGGAGGATCCAGCTGATTACCCTGCTGATAAGGATGATGATGATGAGGAGGAGGAGGAGCCTTCTGAAGATGATGTCGATGATGAGGACGAGGACTAGGATGAGGAGGAGGAGGAGGAGCACCCAGCTCCGGCTGACTCTGTCCCACCTGTACACCGTATGACTGCCAGGATATCTATCCGGGATGAGCCATCCATATCACTTCCTTCTCGCATAGGCAAGAAATGAGCAAACTTAGTGAGACAATCAATGATTACCCAAATCGTGTCTTGATCGACTGCCGTCTTTGGCAACTTAGTCACAAAGTCCATTGTTATATTCTCTCATTTCCATTATGGGATCTCTGGTTGAACCAACAAACCCGATGGTTTCTGTTATTCTATCTTAACCTTGGCACATGTTAAACACTTGCTGACATAAGTGGCAATTTTTGCTTTCATGTTGGGCCACCAATACAGCATCTTAAGGTCCTGGTATATCTTATCCGATCCAGGATGGATGGAATACTTTGACTTATGCGACTCATGCATAAGACATGGCCCTTTAAATTTCGAAACCGAAAATCCAACTCTGGTTATTCAAATATAACGTTCCGTCAGCACGAGGTTCTAACTTGTTAATCATGCCATGCAAATCTTCATTGATGAAGTTCTCCTCCTTTCTGGCTTCCGATTGAGCACTCAAAATCTGCTTAGGAAGGTTTAACCCTATAGTCATAACTAAGGCTCAAACTCGTAGCGGCTTGTTTCTCTCCTTTCGGCTCAAGGCATCAGCCACCACGTTCGCCTTCCCTGGGTGATATCGAATCTCACAGTCGTAGTCACTCAATAACTCTAACCAACGTCGTTGTCTTTATTTAGCTCCTTCTGATCGAGAATGTGTTGCAAACTCTTGTGATCAGTGAACACAACGCACTTAGTGCTGTACAGATAGTGTCTCCACATCTTCAAGGCAAACACTATTGCTCCTAGTTCCAAATCATGGGTGGTATAGTTCTTCTCGTGAACCTTGAGTTGGCGGGATGCGTAATCTATGACCTTCTCCCTCTGCATCAAAACCGCGCCCAACCTTTTATGCGAAGCATCACAGTATACCACAAAGTTCTCACTTCCCTTAGGTAAAGCCAATATCAGCGCACTATACAATTTCTGCTTCAACAACTGAAATGCAGCCTCTGTCTTTTCTCCCCAATCAAATTTCACACTTTTCTGAGTCAGTTTCGTCATAGGTCTAGCGATTTTTAAAAAACCTTCGATAAATCGTCGGTAGTAACCAGCCAAACCTAAAAATTAACGGATCTCGGTTGGTGTCTTGGGTGACGCCCAATCCTTAATTGACTCGATCTTAGCGGGATCAACGTGAATGCCTTCACTATCAATCACGTGACCAAGAAATTGTACCTTCGACAGCCAAAACTCACACTTTGAAAACTTAGCATACAATTCTTCCTCCTTTAATAACTTCAAAATCACCTTAAGGTGTCCTTCATTCTCCTTTTCTCTTGGAGTAATCAAAAATATCATCGATGATACAATCAAGAATCGATACCAGATACGGTTGCACACCGGATTCCATTAAATCAATGAATATTGACGGTGGCGTTAGTCATGCCAATCTGCATTACTTGGAATCTAATAGTGCATTGAGAGTACTAATTGTTGTCTTTAGGAACGTCTTCCTTACGAACTCTGAGTTGGTGATAACCAGATCTCAGGTCGATCTTAGAGTAGACTCTTGATCCTTGGAGTTGATCGAACAAGTCGTCGATCCTCAGAAGTGGGTAACGGTTCTTAACAGTAAGTTTATTTAGTTCACGATAGTTGATACACATCCTAAAAGAACCATCTTTCTTCTTGACAAACAAAATCGGTGCTCCCCAGGGTGAGGAACTAGGTCTTATAAATCCTCTGTTAGAAAGTTCCTGTAATTGTGTGGACAACTCTTGTATTTTGGCGGGTGCTAATCGATACGGGGCTCGTGCTACAGGTGAATCACCGAGACTTAGTCAATTGAAATTAACTTGTCGAGTCATGTGGTAGTCTCAGGCAAAATCTTCTGGAAAGACTTCTGGAAATTCCCGTACGATTAGCACGTCCTCAAGTCGCTTCTCCTCCGACTTATCTCAACCTTCTTGGATGTAACTTGCGCTAGGTAGACTTGACATCCTTTCTGAATATACTTCTGGGTCCTCGTACACGATATGATGTTCAGCTTACTTTGCCGTCAAAAGTTTCACCTCGTATTATAATATACCTATCTCCATAGGTATACGATAGGACCTTATACTGTCACAAACGATCAATGCGTGGTACTTCGCCAACCAATCCATACCGATGATGACGTTGAAACTACCAAGTTATGCGGGCATTGGGTCGATGTCGAACAGATGACCTAAATAATACTATGTGAATCCTTAAGAACAACCCAATTTTGTTTTTGAAAATTTTCCGTCTGCAGTTCTATGGCATAAAATAATGTCTAAAGTGGATGTGCTACATACAAGCAAAGCACTAAAGGTAGACGACACAAAACTTCTATCGGCTCTCGGATCGAATAACATAGAAGCATAACAGTTATTGAGAAGAAACGTACCCGTGACAACATTGGGATCAGAGTTTGTTCTTCCTCCACCAATGGTGTAAGCCTTTGTTGTAGCTTCGTTACCTCCAGTCTGGTTTTCAGTCTTGTTCCTAACTTGGTTCCCATGGTTCTGGTTTCTCAACTTTAGACATTCTCTCTTCACATGTCTTGGTCTCCCACACTCATAGCAAATAACACCTTGCTGATTCCCAAGTGGGGCTCTTTGTGTGTTTGGAATAGCAACTGTAGATCTGCAATCTCTTGTCTGGTGAACCACTCTATTACTAATTATTAACTCTATCCTGTACTTGGCCTACATGGTGGTATCTGAACTTGTTGATGAGTGGGTGTAGGTCCGGAATACCCTCTCTTCTCCTTTTTTCCCAGCCGTGTACGCTCTTGCCAAACATTTGCCACTAACTTTTTGGCCTCTTAAAATGGTGGTGTTTTACATGGTTATATTGGGTTTCTTTCCATCATCCTTTTATTCTCTGCCTCCTTGCTGTCATAACCCATGGGCGCTTCTGTCAAATCAATGGAGTTAGCAATTGCGTATGGAATATGGAGTCTAACCGGGTTCGGTAGCTATCACATTTCAACTAATTGTTGTCTGTAATCCTTCATTAATCCTCTCCACTCTGTCCTCTTAATCAGGGACCATTCTAGTACACAACAAAATCAACTCCTGAAACCTTTGAGTGTAAGCAGTCAAGTCGTTTCCTTTCACGGTCAGATTCCACAATTCAGTCTCCATCTTCTGGATTTCATTCCTCAGGCAGTACATTTCTGTCATCAACCTCATAAGTCCAGCCCAATTCATGGCATATGCAGCATCAACACCAATTGTTCTTTTATGAGAGTTCCACCAAGTCAAAGCACTGTCCTGTAGTGTGCATGTAGCATATTTCACTTGGTACTTTGGTGGACAATTACTGATGTTGAACACAATTTCCATTTTCTCAAACCAGCGGGTCAATCCGACAACGCCTTCGGTTCCTGAGAAATTATGTGGCTTGCTCCTTCATGAAGTTTGGAAAGTGACACTCTCTAGCCAATGGCAATGAAACCTCCTTAGTTTCATCCATGATTCCTATTTCATTTCCCATTTTCTTTTTCTCCATTCCTCCATTTCCATTTTCCTCTTTTTCTATTTCCCTCTGGTTTCCTACATTCACATTTCCTCAATGATGGGGGTCAAATTAAGCTTGTATCAAATCATATTCAAACATGTATGCATAGAGAGAATAGTAGGAGAGGCAAGTATTTGAAATTCAAATGAAATAAAAGGGAGGGAAAATAGAAAGAGTTTGTTACAAGTGCATCACCCTCTAATGAAGATTAGAGTCGGTTAGCTCTTGATACCAATTGTACATAATAAGAAACACTAGCTAACTTTGATCTGGAGGTCAGGGAGGATTGAACAAGAAGTAAGCCATATTATTTAGAGAGAGAAATGGAAAAGATGTGTATGTGTTTTAGAGAGAGAAAGAACATGCACACACCTTATTAGAAAAATAATAATGAATCCTCACCCGTCCATGGAAGTATGGAGGGGGTATTTATAGGTCAAGACAAAGGAAACTATCCTAACTTAACAATTCTAGTCCATGCATGTCTTGCCTAATGATAACTAGTGTAATTCCGTATTAGTCAACATATTTTAAGGCTAACAATATTCCCCCAATATGTAGATATACGGAATTACTTACAATGTTCCTATCAAGTATAATTACAATACAATAAGGACTTCCAAAGTGCTTCTAATGCTGAAGATGACATTTGCGACTTCCTGTCTTGATACTTGTACTCCATCTTGGATCTTCTGTGTCTTTACTTGTTCTGGAACCATTATAGTATGCATGAATTGGATTAACTTCCCCCTAATTCATGTAGCATGTCTTTAAAAGCTTTCTTCATAGACTCCTTTTTGGCGAAGTTTCTGAATCGGCTTCCCCCCAAACCAACATCCCTATCTTGAGCAGATTCTGACACTTTGATGTAGCTAGAAAAAACTTCTATTTGACATTTACGTGCACAACGGAATTTTGTAGAAGTAGAAAACCACATCAAATACTACTACTACTTGTCATTAGGTCTTGGTGAATATTCATTCGGGGGTACATGCAATGAATCAGCAACAATTCTTATCATGTATGCAGAATACTTCACAAACCATACTAAGTAAAGTAGTCTACACTACTTCCCCCTGGAAGTTTATATGGTAACATCAAAGTCAACTAAGTCTCAGATGTACACATTTTCCCCCATGATGGTTGCGAACTCTCGGAAGCATCATTGTCGTGTACGTCCATATACTCGAGAAGTTCTTGTCATAAGCAACAATCTTGAAAAGTTATGAAAGACATTGAAGAACTTTGAAGGATTTTGCTTAGACTGTGAAGTACCATTGACGTTCTGTAGCTTCAATTATCCCGTGAGAATTGCTGATTACATCTCAACCTTTAAACTCTCTGGCTAACTTACCAACCTCGTATTCTGTCGGCTATTGTTGTGACCACTTGGTGAAGTAAACCCGATATACCAAACTTGAAAATGAAGTAGAATCCCCCAAATTTGTTACTTAATCTTGCACTGTTGTTGATTGAAGAACGGTGCAAGATTAAATCTATAAGTACTCTATACTCAACCAGAAAAGTATAAGAAGTACAACACCTCTTGAAATTATCCACATCGACATCTGCGTGTGACACTGAGTACTACAATGTAACTCCTTTAAGTGATAGCTATAACCCGTGAGCACTACAATGTAACTCCTTACATCAGGAAATAACTAGATAATCCAAGTCTCAATCATAGCTGTATACGTTCAAGCAAGTCATCAATCGATAGATTGGGTTTGAAGAAAAGGGGTAGAAAATAGAAGGAAGTCTCGATGATGAAATAAGTAGACGCCTTCGTGAAACCCACTTCAATCTCAAATAAGGGATACCAAATCAACTTCGTGATCACTTGTCATCGTAATCTGAATCTTTAGCCGTTTGTCGTTTTAGTGAATCTTATTCGGATCGTTTTTAGTGTTATGTATCGTGTTTGTTGTGTTGTTGTTCGAGAATGTCGTTAAACTAGGACAAATGTTATTTTTGAATTGTCGTCAACGAATAAACATTGTCTAGTCCAACTTGTCATGATAGCGTTTTAGT
Source organism: Tanacetum coccineum (assembly GCA_026074375.1). Lineage (NCBI taxonomy): Eukaryota > Viridiplantae > Streptophyta > Magnoliopsida > Asterales > Asteraceae > Tanacetum > Tanacetum coccineum. Next base: position 154 of record BQNB010140470.1, on the reverse strand, counting down.
ACCCGGCTTAATCCAATACTAACATAAGCCCAAAATGGATTAACCATAACGAATTTTGGCCTAATATAACTAATCTAGCCCATGTTTTATATCAGCCCAACACATTTAAAATTCAGCCCACATTATCAATTAAGTCTCGGTCCATTATGTTGTT
>BQNB010140469.1:0-17410 GCA_026074375.1 Tanacetum coccineum | reverse complement strand
AAAAATCTCTATATGGTTTAAAACAGGCTCCTAGGCAATGGAATGCTAAGTTGACCTCTACTTTGATTGAAAATGTTTTCAATCAGAGTAAGTCTGATTATTCTTTATATACTAAGTGTGATAAAGGGGTTTTTTCTTGCTTTGTTGGTTTATGTGGATGATATTATCATTACTGGTAATAGTATTTCTGAGATTGAAAATTTTAAAGTTTATCTTATGTCTAAATTTATGAGAAAAGACTTAGGAAAACTTAAGTATTTTCTTGGGATTGAAGTGGTTGATACTGATTAAGGTATTTGCCTTAATCAAAGGAAATATGTTCTTGACTTATTGTCTGAGTATGGTATGCTTGCATGTAAACCTGCTAAAACTCCTCTTATGTCTAAGCTTGTTATTTGAAATGAAGCTAGTGATAAAGATCCTTTACTTGAGAATATAATTGATTATCAAAAATTGATGGGAAAGTTGATTTACTTAACCAATACTAGGCCAGATATTTCATATGTTGTTGATGAGGTGTCATTTTATAAACTATCTCAGGGTCATTTAACCCCCTAAATCATGCAAATATGCCCAGATTATGTGCTTAATCGTTTGTTTTTAGGTTTTTAGCACTTGGATGGCATTTGGAGGAAATACACGTGACTTTGGCTCATTTGGAGAAGAAACGGACAAGACTATGGACCTACACCAAATCTGTTGAAGAATTATTCATATAGCGCGTAGAGACGGCGTCGCAGGCATAAAGCAACGGCGTCATGATCTATCTAGCGACGGCGTCATAAATCTAGCAACAACGTTAGGATGTGGCTGACTAAAAGATGATCTAGAATCATCTACGTGGCGACGGCGTCAGGACTTCAAAGCGACGCTGTCGCAGGGATTTTCCTATATATGTTAAGCCGAAATTAGGGTTTTAAGTGTGTAACTTTGTATAACTTTAGGGAGACGAACCCTAGTCGTTCTAGCAGCTTTTTAGGTCGTTTTAGGGCCTCAAAACCCTATTGTAACTACCTTTAATCCATTTAATAATCAAGTAAGATTGTTTATCATTAATCATTCAATAGGTCTATGTGTTGTTTGATTGATTTATGTTCTTGCTTTATCTTTAACATGCTAGGCTAAACCCTCCTTTGTATTTACTTATGATTGCATGAAACTTAGGTTGTAGATCCTTTAGATGTTGCTTCTTGTTAATGGATGTGCACATTAGACTATAAAAAACTAGCCATAAGATATTAAATTGGCATAGACTTTTAGGAAAACATGAGTAGTGTAGAAAGGATACCATCGGTAACAGTCTTCATACTACCTTACCCCGAATATGGTTGATCCTTCTTAAGATATTTCACATGCATTTAATATACTCTTATGGGCCATGTAATAGTCTTCATACTACCTTACTTGTGTGTTGCCTTAACGGAATATTAAATAGACGGCGGGTTCATGTAATCCGTTCATGACCTAGGAAATACTTACACAGATCATCACAAGTGTGACAAAGTAACGGATCTAGGAGAAGCAATCTGAGGAGTAGTGCATGATTAGGTAAATATATCTTTTTATCCTAAAGTTATCACTAGTAGTATAGATTATATTTACTTTAATTATTAGTTAAACAAACCAACCTCTCAAAACCATGATATTTAACTGCTTTCTTATAAATATAAAAACACAAAAAGAATCTTCTCTCAACCCCTTAGAATTCTATTAGACCATGTTCGAGCCTTCCCAACCTATTCCCCTAAAGAACGATAACAACCCCCGAGTCTTGCCTATACTACACCGCAACGATTAGGTACACTGCCTAGGGGATTGTAAAACTTCCTATGAAGTCTTCGCAACCCTCACACCAAGTTTTTGATGCCGCTACGTGGGGAATAGTTAGTTTTCGATCATTGTTTAACTTAGTTCTACTCGCTTGATTCCTATTAAATGATAATTTTAATTCCAGTATATTAGCTTTCTCGTAGTCTATCTTTTCTTTGTGTTAATTATTTCGTAATCCATCCTCGTCAACCATAATGGAAGATGTGAATTCTATCTGTACTCTTGGAGGTTACTCCAAACCTAGCCACGAGGGCTACATGAATACCATTGAGCTCCCCGTAGAGAACAATGTGGTACCTCTTCGACCTGATACCATCCGGTTGGTGCAAAACGGATGCTCATTCCACAGACTTCGGTCCAAGGATCCAAACCAACACCATAAGGATTTCTTGAAACTTGTGGACTCACTTGACCTTGACGATGAAAATAGGGAAAGAACGCTCCTGCGTTTATTTCAATTTTCCCTTCACGATCAAGCTAGAAATTGGCTTGAACGTCTTCCAGCAAGATCCATCACCACATGGGAGGATCTTACTACTCGTTCCCTTGCTTAATTATTTCCACCGGGAGGGACCGCAAAACTCCGCAACGATATCCTGATGTTCCAATAACATTAAGGAGAATCTCTTTGAGAAGCACGTACACGTTTCAAGGACTTACTCCAAAAAGTCCCTCATCATGGCATCGATCTTTGGCTCCAAGTCCAAATTTTTTATGACCATGTCACTCCCGCCACAAGATGAACCATTGACCAATTGGCCGGTGGTAAGCTTCATGACAGAAACGCCGAAGAATCTTAGGCATTATTAGAGGACCTCGCCCTCTATGACAATGAAAGTTGTAATGACCTAAGGGATTTTGCTAAGCCGGTCAAGGCATTCTATTTTCCTCAAGATGTCTCAAGTACATCTGGCCGCCGCCTCATCGACCTCGAAAATCAAGTCCAACACTTGATGGAAGCTCATCTTGCTCTGATGCAACCTACTCAAGTGAACAAAATCACCTCTTCATGTAAGATCTGCAGTGGTCCCTACGACACTCAGTATTGCAAGGAAAATCCTGAACAAGCCTTTGTTGAATATGCATCCTCACGTACTGACGAAGCGGGAGGTAAGTGGTACACTTTTCTACCCGAGCAAAACAATCTTGGTGACACCTACAATCCGTCATGGAAAAGTCACCGAAACCATAGGTGGAGACAACCCTAAAATTCCCTAAAATTTTTCAAACCCACCTAACCGGTTCAATCCTGAACCATTCCTTCAACAACAATTCTTAGAATTTTAACAATCAATCAAATCTCAAAGGATTGGTGTCCAACTTTATGGCATCTCAAGACGCTAGATTGTCCAAGTTTGAAGCCGATTTCAAACAACAGCAAAGCAAGATGACCAACAAAATCGACACAGTGTTGAAAGCCATCACCGATAGAATAGCGGGAGCACTACCTAGCGACACGGTTAAGAACCTGAAACTGAACGTTAACTCCACAACTTCAGTTTTGTTTGCTCGTTCTTACCCAATTGAAGACCCGCAATGCCTAACCCATACCTATGGTTCGATCAACGCCATCACGATAGATCCCAAGCAGTAAAGCGACTCCCATGACGATTAGACGGAAGAAAATAAGTGTAGGATTTTGGAAATTATAACACAATCGAATGACTAGTGGATTAGCCAAGTTCTAGAGAGAGAAAGTAAGAGAGAACTTTCTAGTGAGAGAAAATAAACTTGTATTATGTAAATGACTAACCCACCTCTTACATGGCATAGAAGAGGCTTATATAGTAACAATTAAACCGGCCATAAGGCCTTAGTAGTGGGCTTACACGTTGGGTTTAATACCCGACCCATTACCGAATGTTATACATTAACTACTTAACTACGAGCAACAATAAACGGTAAAATACACTGGGTGACCGAGTCTTTTTCTAATATCTAACAATCTCCCCCTAAGGGAGGTCACCCCAGAGAATACTAAATTAAGCTATGTAATGTTGATCTTGTGTTCAGCTCGTAGTCTTTGATTCTTCATGCATTGATTTCTTAGTACTTAATGTAGTAATCTTTGAGCTTCGTTCCTTTGACTTGTGTGATCTTTGAGCTTTCTTTGAGATCATCAGCCACAGTAAATCTCTTAATCATCCTTGTTGTGGTATTGCCTCCATGTAATGTTGTGACCTTCGGACCAGCGTGCTCATACTTTTATGGATCAAGATAGTACGCATCAGAGTTACGGAAGATGTGTTGTAGGTCTTTCAGTTATCATGGTGTCTTTGATTAGTAATATTAAGTGTAAGCTTGGGGTTGTGAATTGACATGTCTCTTACCATCAGCTACTATCGTCGGGGATTCCTGCAGGTATATGTTAGTAATAAACAAATGAAAGTGTCTTTGTTCTCTTTCGTTGAATAAGGCTGCAAGAACCACGGTTCCCCGTTAATCAGTATAAATACTGCCTGTGATCAGGTAGAATTCTGAAGAATCTCCTTGATAGGGTTTCGCAGCTGCGCTAGCCATTCTCAAATCCGGAGCGTCTCAAAGTAGACAAAGCACGGAGTGAGTAAACCAGTAACATTAAAACCCACTGATTTAATGAAGAAATTGAGTTGAAAATCAGTCGTCGTGACATCTTCAGAAAATTATTTTTGTGACACATCGAAGGTTTTATAACATAAATCAAATTTCATCAGAAACACATTTGTTTTGAAAGATATACACAGTCAATGTGCTCGAAAATCAGTTGTTGAGCACATTGAAAGGTTTTCCAAAAACTATCCGTCAATTCACTGCCTGGAACAAGTTTGATTCATAAAGAATCACACCATCGTTGCTTTCCATTTGTCACAAGTTTGATCCATAATGGATCTCACATGTTACCTACCAAAGCTTGTTTGATTTGGCTCTAAAGGATTTCCATCTTCATTGTGAGTACTTTCGTATCACTCGAATGTTTTGGCAATACCACAAGTATAATGCATAGGACTTTTAAGATCTTACTTGTTATCATAGTGTTTGATGAGCAAGCATAGTTTGTATTAGTAACCTAACGAGATTTATAGATGATCTCATGGCTCTAGACTCTGTAGTGCACATTTGTTTTTAGTATCGAAGTTTGGGAGTTAAGTGCCACCTTTTCAATATCGTCTAACTCGGAGTGAGAGAGATGATAGAAATGCATTAATCTCCGTAAGAAATGAAACAAGAATCCTTCGAGGGATCTTGAGTGGCTAGGAAGGGTTGTGCATCGTATCACTGGGTCCATGATACTTATCTTTAATGTCAGTAATCAACCATGTGATTCTGACAGCATATGTAGTGACCCAGTTTCTGCCTAATGTCAAAGGAGGGCTGCTTTCTTTTCACCCTTTATCTTAACATTTCTTTTTCATTCTTCAACCCCTTCAGTGCTTACCGAGACTTCATTACTAGTACCTTGTTGGGTGTGTTCTAGTACTAGCTCCATCTCAGTCCGCACTATTCCCTTATTCTCACATTACTCCTTTTGTAATCATACCTAAGGACTTCTATACTAACTAGTGGATTGTACCTGGGTAGATCCCACTGGATCTGGCTGAATCATGGGAACAAGTACCTAACATTGCCATCCTTATACCTTCGATAAAGTAAGTACAGGGTCGGTCTTTTGGTACAGTTCACTTCGCCATAAAACTAATTGAAAAATCAATCAAGGTACTTGTGATATAGATATCAAAGCCATTGTACCTTGATTGTTTTGATTATTTTAGAAACGCTCCCCCTCAACAAGTGCGTCGGTAATCGAAATTGTTTGGCACAAGGAGGGAGGAGTACCTGCTTGAGTCTTATAATCACATTTTTATCAGCTTTAATATTTAAATCACATCTCCTCCCCTGATCAAAAATTTCAAACCCTTTGAGATTTAGGATCTCAATTGATTTAAATATGTTAGAAAAATTTAGGAGAAAATGTGGTCTGATTAAATACAAGCCGATATTGGAACCTATATATGCTCCCCCTCAATTGATGAGGGATTCTGTTAGTGTCAGTTATGATGATTTTATAAATGATTTAGAGTTTAACGAGAAACTCATGAAAAATTCATAAACTGACACATAACACTGATAACTACACAACTAAATAATGTACAAAGTCTACAATATAATACACATGATATTGACCTTTTAATTGGAATGACGATATCATTCCGTTCTCTAAAGAAGTCTGTAGTCAATATCACGAACACGTCCACCAATAAAGCATTCCAGATTCCGGTAGATCCTTCTAGTCTTCAGTCGCCTTTCAATTGCCGCTATAAACTCTTTGCTCCTTGTCATGTCCTTTTCAGTCTAGAATCGCGTATTCATACTCGGATTGAGCTGCTTGACCTTGAATTCCTTGACTCTGTAATCTAGGGTTTCCAGAATACGTGTCAACGTCCCATCACTAAACTTGTATATCTCATTGAACCTCATGATCTTTCAGTCATTGTTGTCCTACCTGAACACACGCCGAGGGAACTCAATGATGGCGAAAAAAAATAATCATTGGCTTGATTCGTAGCCGTGCATCCCATCCTGGTTTAGTGAGGTTTAACTGTGTCTGGTAGCTTCCAATGTCGAGTTGAAAGTGTTCAACCCGCTGTCGAATCACTAAGTTTCGGGTCTATAGTTTGACAGCAATAGATAGCATCCGTTTGTCTAAACCAGGAAGATGATCGAGATGACCTTGCAAAAGAAACAAATTCAGATCTTTAAAGTCACTAGGATACAAGTTCTTGAGATCTTTTTCAGCAATTGTGTGTTCTTGGAAATCAGCTCTTTGGAGGACAATTTTGCTCAAGTAGTCATACCCGTATCTTGAGTAGGCTTTGACCCTGATGACACTGAGAATCCGCATGTGTGTTCTGACTTCTTTACGACGCGATGGAGAGTCATGTCGGTTAATATAGAACTTCTGTTGATTAAACCACTAGTGGGAGATGCCATATGTTGCATTGATGTCATAGGTACATGCATCATCAATCCACATGTGCTCTGACACTAGCAGTTCAAGACCTAAGTCAGATAACTAGCAGCCTTCATCTTGGAAATCGATAATGCAGGATTGCTTCCCTTGCTACCATATCTTAAATACTCCAAGTCTTTATTGAAGAAGAATTGTGGTTAAATAGTGACATGACCTGGAGGACCACCAAGAGGCAGTGGTCGGTTGACATCGACTATGACTTAAGCTCCTTCTGGATTCGTCTAGTTAACCTGATCTGTAAGCATCTTGTGACACTCCTCCAGCTGGTACTGAAGGTGAATGGCATCTGGGTAGAATGCTTTGACAACTTTATAAGCCTGCCCTTTGAAATCTTCTTGCGTATGCATGGTTTTGTTTACCTTTTGGCAGTACCAGTTCATGAAGGTTGTCATATCTCTAATCTTTGCAAGCAACGAGTTCTCAGCTGGGGGCTCATAAGTTGTGGCCAACGTAGAAGCCCAGTTGTTCACAACATCTGACTTGTTGGAAGAAGGAATAGTCCAGGTAGGTTTAGGAGTCGCTGGTCTTTCCTCTTTAGGTAGTGGTTTCCAACAGTCTTTTCTCGAGTCAGCTTTTGGTTGGTGATCATTCTCGGAGTCTTCATCATCAGAAAAATGTACATGCTCTTCGGGAATGGAATCATCCTGCATCAGATAGTCAGTTGGTGATAACTCTTGAGCCCTAAGAATGTCAGCTGACTCATATTGAGTGTTAGATGTTGTCCAAGCCATAGATTATGAAGCTGAGGCTGCAGTCTTAGATGAACTTTGGAGCTTTACTGCCTTGTTGCTGTGCAGATCCAGATGTACCAATAGATGGAGGAGGAGGAGGTAGGGGCAACTAAGAGGATCCTGATGCTCCAGAAGTACCTGGAGCATCGGATGCGCCTGCTAGAGGAGGTGGTGTAGGTGGCTGTTTAGGTGGAGACCTAGGAGGAGTTCTTGGTGACTCACATCTCTTTCTTTTCTTCTTACGTGGTTCTTCCTGATCAGCTAAACGTTGATTTGAATAGTCTAGCTCTACTGACTTCTACAGAGCTTCATACAAGTCATTATGAACTTCATGAGTCTTGTAGGTGTTATCTTCAAACATCCGTTGTTGAAGAATTTCCTTCATATCAACGGTGGGCAGATCCTTAAAGCGAGCTCGAAGTGGAGCTTGCATTGCCCAGTCAACTGCACCAGTGACTATCTCATCAACAGCTTTGCTCACCTAGTGGGGAATATTAAGATTCTTTAATTTGTACAGCCTGGACCCATGTTTATCTAACCTTTCCTCTAGGGCTAAGTTGTTTTGTATCAGATCCGCGATATGTTGTTCAAGCTCACCTATGCGACGAACTAGGATCGGATCTGTGGTGCTTTGAGGTGGTGGTGGTGGAAGAATTGTTGTTGTTGTGATTGTTGAGGTTGTTGTTGTTGATGTTGGGAGTGGAGAGTCAGATTGTGACTTTGTGAGATCAATAACCGGAGTGGTCATTGGAGGAACCGAGGAGGTGTCTTAATGAATAGGGACCGAAACCATTGACTGAACCTCTACATCAGCATTGGTTTTCCCTGGTTCTTCTTCCTGTGGCTTCTCCACGAAGAACTGATCAGTGAAGCTGAGTCTTTATCAAGGTTTTGAAGAGAGGACAAGGTTCTAGAGGAGCTAGCAGGTTCTTCAAGAGTCACCTGATCTTCAGTTAGTAGTTGGAGGTTTTCCTGAACATTTGGGTAAGCAGTTGTTGTAAACTCCTCATCCATTTGCTCTAGTTTTTGTTGAGTAGAAGCATCAGTGATCTCTAAGTCCATGTGTTTAAGGTTTGGTCCATCATAAACCACATGACTTGGTTGAGGTTGAGACTCTGCAGCATCACCAGGGTTTGATCCATCCTGGCCTTCATCTTGATCTCCAGCTTTAATCACAGGCACTTCCTCCTCTGACTCCGTTTCACTGTCAGTGAGAGCAAGTTCCGCATCCAAGGAGGGAGAGTCAGCATGTTCAGAGAGTTTAGTGGGCATAGGAGTACGTCTCTAAAAGAAGAATTGATCTGCTGGGTTCTTTGGTGAGGAAGTCGTGTAGGAGTGAGAAGATCGTGAAGCAACTTGTTCTTTAGCGAACCTCTTTTTTCCATTTCCTAGACCTCTGGAAGCGGTTGAATTCTTCTAGAGTCAGGTTTCCTAATCACCACCGAATGAGCTGGTCCCTGAGTTCGTTCCCCTTGTTCCTTTAGACTTAGCTCCAGAGCTCGTTGAAGGTTTGCCTCTTCATCATCATGGGTGGGTTCCTTTTCTGGAACTCCTTCATCTACAACCTCATCAACCAACTGAAGAGAACTCTTAGGCAAGCGCTTCTTAGTTACCTTACCCGCTTTGGATCGTTTGGCGGGAGATGGTGCATCAGTTGATTCCATGACCAGTTTATGCTTTTTACCTTGGTCTTTCTTGGAGGATTCAGTCGGTGTTGGTTTGGGTGGTTAAGATAAAGATGGCTCGGGAGACTTGTCATCTGCCTTATCGTGTTCTTTATTCAGATAACGTTGATATTCTGTGACATGCTCCAGGTAACTACTGTAGTGTGGTGCGCTTTTAATAGAGTTAGTGAGAAGATCATCAGGTATCGGCATACCAAATATCTCCCTGCCATCCTTTCCAACATACCCCGAGGGTGTTCAGAATGTTTTCCTCATGTGAGTAGTGAAGAGCCGAACCAGGTCTTGGGTGTATGTTTTGCTTGTTTTTCAAGTGATGGATGATTAGTTTGGTGAACTTGACGCTTGGAATAAGCAGGTGAGCGGTCTTCTTCTTTCCACAAGAAGCTGTAGCAAGGTTATTCCTGACAGTGAGGAAAGTTTTTATGAATTGAACAAACTCTTCCCAAATCCTTTCAGCATAGTCGATGTTGGAGTGATGAGTGATACCCCAAAGAATCTGAAGCACAGGGTGTCTTGGCCTGTCATATCTAGCAGTTTTGCCTGTAAGACACATGTTCATCATAGACAAAATGGCTCTTCATGGTTGATAGAGAGTATTGACAGACATTGTTGACACGTTCCTGAGTGTACAGGGGTATCCCAAAGTGTTGACATACTCGATAACAGTATCACTTGAAGGCCGAGCTACGAAGGGATTGTTATGATTGGATGGAGTAATATCGAGAGCATCTCTGAGAATATCTTTGTGCAGGTTGAACCATTGCTCATTTAACTGACAGCTGTACAACCCAGTCAATGGTGTCCCAAAACTGCTGAATGTAGATAGCCAGAATCGTAGAGGATGCTGAGAAATCCCTAAAGAAATTAGTGTTTTTCAGTATGGCCACATCAATCGAGAAGATAGGTTTCCTCTTAGACTTCTGTACATCAAGTACGCAGTTACTCTTGCCGATGGGCACCCATTTGCTTGACGGTAATATTTGATCATCCGTCCTGGTTGGTGGTGCGATAGCAGGAGCTTGTTCAGCAGGAACATCATTCGCAGGCATGTTCATCTCAGCCATAGTATCTGCATAAGTAGATCCAACAGCAGGAAATACATACATATATCTGATGTTAGTTGGGAGTAATTGCTCAGACGAAAGTCAACCTTGTAATGAGTTGACCCAAAGATATTTGATAAATTACTTAACTCGCTGCAGACAACTCACTGAAATGTTTTATTACAAGTACTTAACTCGCTACCAAAATAGAAAATTTGAAATAGAGGGTTAAGTATTATATTAAAATAAAATCTTCTTTAACTCGCTAAAGGATACCGAGTTGCCTGCACTCAATTAGATAAGAGATAAAATTTAACTCGCTAATGATAACTCGCTATGAATATTCTTATTAAAATACTTAACTCGCTAATAAATTTTGAGAAATTTGAAATAGCGAGTTGAATATTTTAATAAAAATATAAATTCATCAAATAACCTGTAACTCGCTAGTAGTAACTCACTGGAAGAGAGTGGATAACTCGCTGGCAAGAAACAAATTGGACAGAGTTCCTGTTCATAACTCGCTAGTAAAAAGATCTTTAAAAACCTGTACTCGCTAGTCTTCAACTCGCTAGTATCCAACTCGCTGGTCCTCAACTCGCTACCTGCAAGAAAGGTTAACTCGCTGCCCAACTCGCTACCTGCACAAAATGACAACTCGCTGACATAATACTTTCTGACACACAGTGTACTCTGCTGACAACTCGCCAGTACAGTACCGTAACTCGCTGCGACGATCTTCAAACAGTAACTTAACTCGCTAGATAGAAAAAATTTGATTTTTCACCAAAAATCATCTTTTTGAATGTTTTTGCCTGGTTTCTTTTACACAACTTGGTACTAGAAGGTTATAGCAACTATAAAAACATGAACTTTAACACCACAAACGTCAAGATCAAAGAAAACTAAGAACAAGACTATAGACCTTCAAAAACCAAACTTTTGATCAAAACTAACCAAGAAAACACACACACAATCTAGCTAATCATCCCATGTGCTCTGATACCAATTGTAGGATATTGGAAATCATAACACAATCGAATGACTAGTGGATTAGCCAAGTTTTAGAGAGAGAAAGTGATAGAGAACTTTCTAGTGGGAGAAAATGAACGTGTATTATGTAAATGACTAACCCACCTCTTCCATGACTTGGAAGAGGCTTATATAGTAACAATAAAACTGGCCATAAGGCCTTAGTAGTGGGCTTACATGTTGGGTTTAATACCCGGCCCATTACTGAATGTTATACATTAACTACTTAACTACGAGCAACAATAAACGGTAAAATGCACTGGGTGACCGAGTCTTTTTTCTAATATCTAACAATAAGGGAGAAGAGAAGAACAGCTGGGAAGATATCAATACCAACCCCTCCACGCTACCCAATCTATCAGTTTCATTCATCACCGAAAAAGTTCTCAAATTCAATTCATTCTTCGAATCACTCAGCTTGGCCCCCAATTATCCAGCACCGAATTTGTTTACACCAAAGGGGATGATGGTGACGTGATGTTTATTGAGATAGTTAAGAAGAATGATGATTCCCGCAAGGAGGAACCCGAAGCAGGAGGATTAAAGGTGGAATATTTTAATATATTCCCAACTCGGAGCGAGTTTGCATATCACAAATATCTCATGTGTGGCCTCATCCCTTCAATATTCCTGAGAAACCCTATCATCATGGAAGGATGTCCATCAAACCTTAAAATACCATGCAACATTGGACATGTGCATGTGGAGAAAGCCTACATTGATCTTAACTCCCCTCTAAATATCATGACCCAAATGATGTATAATTTGATCATGAGAAGAAAACTCGACCCTAAGGAAAATTCGAATAGAGGATTTAGTAATTTCACAGGAAGGATTAAGGGGATGCATGTTTTTGTAGGGAATTTCACTTATGTCACAGACTTCCTGATTGTGAAGATATTAGCTCAATCATTGACCCTAGGCTGTCACAAGTAGTACTAGGAAAACCCTTTGTTGAAATATCCAACATGACTCATGGCCCACCCAAAGGAGTAGTGAGGTTCACAAATGGGACCAATGGAATTGCCTATAAAATGCCCTATAAGATAGAACAGTACAACTCATTATTAGACTTAGAAAAAGAGCACACAAAATCGGTCTGCCTTAGGAACAAGGAGGACAAGAGAAGAGGAGTAGAGTACGTGATGAGCAAAATATTAGGGTTTTACAAAGAATGTCTAGAGCTTGGACTCGAATATGTGACTGGAATGGATGATGAAGAAGAAGTCACGTAAGGACGTGTGACTTCGAGTCTAGCTACAAGACTCATAAATAAAGATAAACGCTTCTTGGGAGGCAACCCAATGTTTATTATTCTCGCATATTAGGAGTGTCGTGTGTTTTAATTCTTTTCATTTATTATTTTATGTTTGAATCATTTTATAATCATGCTTTTTTTGTTTGTAACTTCGTCTTATCTACAGTTAAAGGTATTTTGCATAAAATAAGTGTAGGGGAAATATCCGGTTTATAAGAACCAATTCAAACATTTAAAATAAATTGTTTAGATCAATTCACGTCAAGTTTCGAGTCATATGATTGTATTGACTAATCCCAGGTTTCATGCAGCAATTTCATACAGGAAATAACTTATATAATCGAGTGCAAGAAGTTTTTCAAAGAAAACAAAATAAAAATTTTGCTCAGAGCCTGGAGACGGCATTAGGATTAATCCTGACGGCGTCGTGAGCCCAACTACAAGAAAATTTAATTCAAGTATTTTCTAAAAATAATTTGCACAAAATTAAAAAATTTGTAATTCTTTTATAAATCTGCATAAACCTATGATTACATCATTACTCTCATCTTATCTTTACTGCTTTCATAGAGTCAAACCCTAAATTCTCGTTGTATATATATCTTTCTCGTCGATTTTATGCTTGGTGTAGTTGTCTTTGTCTTTGATTACAGGTTATATTTAATAAGAAGAATCTTGGAAGTTCTTAGGAAGTTTCATTAGAGGATTCTTGGAGGATGATTTAACCAGCTATCGCATGTTTCTTCACCATTATTGAGCAAACCAGGGGAGTACTAGTTTCTTTTACTTGTTTTTATTCATTTTTACGGGTACTTCTATAGAACATTAGGGACAATGTTCAACTTAAGTGTAAGGGGAAAATAAGCCTTAGAAACTATTCATTCATTTGCCATTTTCTTGTTCCTTAAAATGATGGGTAATATATCGAAACATAGCATAAAAAGGTAATTTTGACCAAAATTTAACATTTTTATGACACATACCGACGAAAACCGAGTATTAATAGAGTCTCATGGATAGGAGTGTGTATGACTAGCACAAAAACCCTTAGAATTTCACCCCGAAAATGTGAGGTTCGCCTTTAGATCTTTAGGAATTCGAGTATCCATTATTGATACCCAAGATAGTTTATACCTTTAGCTTTCTCGAGTTAAGGTTCAAATGCTGTCATATGTGTCTATTTCATCGTTACGGATGTGTACGTATGGTCGTTGTCGTCTTTTCTGGAGCATTAGTATCGGTATTAAATTATATAAGTGTACCGGTAGCATATTGATGACATCAAATAACGTCACTTTTATAGCATCATTTATCCTATGTAAATTACCCATTTGATATAATTATTGCAAGAATTGTTATTTAATCATTTATATTTGAGACTTGCAGTAATTATGGAGTACTTTGTGAAGATTAGCTAAAAGGCACACATTTTGGAGCATAAACGAAGAGTTTGAGAAAGTCTACTGATCTGACAGCCAATACGTCGTATTATTCTAGACCTATACGACATATCCAAGACTTTGACAAATCAGAAGACCGTTGCCTGACTTTGAAGAATACGCCGTATCCACCTCAACGATACGTCATATTTAATACTTTGGTCAACAAAGAAGAACTAACTTGTTTTACATCAATACGCCGTATCCATCAAGAAGATACGACATATCCATGCCTACACTTCACAGATAACCACGAAAGATTGAAGACCTATACGCCGTATCCAGGAGCCTTTATACGCCGTATCCAAGGTTTATTAAACACTAGAAGATTCTAAAAGATATCAAACGTGGTCCTTACTCTAAGAAATCCCCAATACGCCGTATCCCACATTGCCCGATACGACGTATTGACCAGTTTCCAAAATCTATAAATACAAATCCCTAAACTTAGTTTTAGGTATGCAAGTGAAACCCTAAACTACCAAGTCGACCAAAAGACGAATAGAAGAGCATAGAAGGTCAGAAAGGAGCCTCAAGATCATAGGAAAACTCTTGTAATATTCGCGTAACCAAATACGCGTTCAGTTAAGGTTTCTTTTCTTTAATCGTTCATATATGAAATCGTGTGTATTTTTACAATGACTATTGGCTGATACCTTTAGGTATCAGCCAGGTTTATGAAGGTTTCATGTTTGGTTTGTTTATCTCGATTGCTTAATTTATCATTGATTGTTGATTATGTTTATCAATTTATACTTGTTTACGTGCTTTAAGTATGTGACCTATCATTTCTCAAACTGGTCTAGTCTTATATAAATATATCGCTGCAACTGTCGTGTTGTTTGGTGAGCGTAGGCTAGAGAGTTTCGGATAGGCTTTCCATATTGTTATTCATATATCTAGAATCAAGATCACAAATATTGATCTATCCTTGCCCTTTCAGATTAAGGAGCTTAGTTAGCCATAAGGTGACCCCTGGTATCAACGTCGAATGTCTTATTCCATCGATTGGTAAGGACTCGGACAGTGGACTACTAGTATATAAAGAGCCGTTAAGCAGTAAGTGGGTAAAGTCTCCATGAGCTAGGGTTTAGTAAGAGCACTATTATTAATCTCCTAAGACAGATTATAATAAACAAATGCTTGCTTTATGCATATGCGTCTAATTGTAACAGAATTACCGTGTCTATGTCTTAGGAAGAAGTACCGCCTATGTCTAGGAATGATATGCCATTCGAGATAAGTCAATCATTGTACTAATAATCAAACCTGTGTTTTATCAGATTATTCATGGTTGATATGTTTTCCTTACATTAGTGTTCGACCGCTCCTCTATCGTTTGTTTATCTTCTTATGTGTGTTTATTGCTTTACTTGTCATCAAAATCTTAGGTTAGATACCCAAAACCGTGCCAATATCTCAGGCTGAAACCCCCCTTTTGCATTAGTTTTAGGTTTAACTTAGATAACTAAAATACTGATAGAATTAGGAATTAACGCTCTCGCTCTTAGTGATCGACACCTACTTACCATGAAACTCTATCTGACCGGGTACACTGCCTGTTAAAGTGTTGTTTTTAGGTATAGTCGACATAAAATAAATAGTAAAACCTAATACATAAAATACCTACTCACAATGACACATCAAGTTTTTGGCGCCGCTGCCGGGGAGTGAAGTTGTTTAATTCTTGTTTTTATTAGTGTTTTAGTTTAGTTTAGTGTAGCTTAGATTAATTTTCATATTTGTGTATGTTTGTTTTGTGTGTTTGATTTTTGCATTGTATATTTTGCATATTGTGTGTTTGTGTGTTTTTCTGCATTGTTACAGCCTGTTGTAACTTTCTGAGTTGAATACTCAATACGGCGTATTCGTCTTCTTGGATATGGCATATAAATTTTTTCAAACCAATACAACGTATTCGACTTTATCATCAATACGACGTATTAGGCTATTTGACCGTTTTCTTTCCTAGCTATTTTATTACAGGTTAAAATGGACGACCCCAACATTACTATGAAAGAATACATCAGGCTTGAGGAAGAAAATGCTCATAGGCGTGGTAAGGTGTATAACTGGGAAACTGCTACGTATGGTAAGATCTGGTATGATGAAGATGTTCACGACCTCAGATCTGTTAAAACTGAATTCCCAACTATAGTCTTTGATGATGCGTTTACATCTGAAGTAACGCCCTCCTATGAACCCACGGTAAGTCCTCTTAATGACAATAAAATTAACTTTAGAATATTGTTTGACGAATCCGACAATGAAGATTACACGGTAATTTATGACAAAAATTCATTGTTTAGTGTTTACAATGACGCTCTTACGTCTAAATTAGATTTCTTAACTGAACCTGCTCTGAGTCCTCAACATATCGATGAATTTGATTTGAAAGATGAAACATCGTTGTTCGAATGTGATGAAGATGAACAAAACGTTTTATACTTTAATGATCTATTTCTTTTTAACGTAATTTATCCTGATGATTCAAAATCGAATAAGGACTATGATGATTATAAAATCGATATTAAACAGTCTTCGGGGGTAATGTAATAAATACTGATGATGGTTCCTATGTACAAAGGTTAAATAAGCTTTTGGAAACAAGTCACGATACATCAAGTAAATTTTTCAAAATCAAAATTTTTATCATGAAATTATGTGTTAATATCGTAAATTGGAATTTTCTTAACAAAGGGATGCAACTAATTTTTATAATTAAAAATTTGTATGTGCCATTTGGCATCCCGTTCGACCCCAAATTGTTTTATAAGGATGGGATTAAATTAGGGCAAGTCTAACTTAAAGACTTTTCTGTAAATAGAAGTGCTTGCCGAGAGACAACTCAGAAAGTATTTTCAATTTTGTATCAAGTCTGTCTTCCCAGACTGTCTATATGGCGTATCCAAACCCCATGGATACGGCGTATTGACCTTCTGGATGTTATCCAGTCTTAATTTTTTAGCACAGTCGATACGATGTATTCATTAAACGAATACAGCGTATTCGACACAAGTATCAATACGGCGTATCCTGGGGTATAGATACGGCGTATCGATTTCCTGTACAATTTTTAGGTTTTTATTTCGAGTCTAACCAACGAATATACAGAGATAGAATTGCATTTGTTTTCTAAGAATTTATACAGGACCTCGCTGGAAAGAAATCGACAACATTGGTGGAGTATTCATAAATCTGGAAATCTCGAAGTGTTGGACTCCTGAAATCTCAAGACGGTTGTTCAACACATTCTTGCTCATGTACTCACATGGAGAATCTACCAAGCAAAACATCAGGGGAGTTTCTCATTCTAATTCTTTTAATTTCCCGTTTTTAATGTTTTATCTATACAACAAGGACGTTGTATAATTCAAGTGGGGG
>BQNB010140468.1:2835-17411 GCA_026074375.1 Tanacetum coccineum | reverse complement strand
AGAAGTACCGCCTAAGTCTAGGAATGATATGCCCTTCGAGATAAGTCAATAATTGCACTAAATAAACAAACCTACGTTTTATCGGATTATTCATGGTTGATACGTTTTCCTTACATTAGTTCTCGATCACTTCTTTATCGTTTGTTTGTCGTCTTGTGTGTGTTTATTGCTTTACTTGTCATCAAAACCTTACGTTAGATAACTAAACCTCGTGCCAGTCTCTCAGGCTGAAAACCCCCTTATCATTAGTTTAAGTTTAACTTAGGTTTAAATTAGATTAATTTAGTACTAACATAGATAACTAAAATACTGATAAACTTAGAAGTTAACGCTTTCGCTTTTAGTGATCGACACCCTACTTACCAACAAAGCTACATCTTGACCGGGTACACTGCCCGTTAAAGTGTTGTTTTTAGGTATAGTCGGCATAAAATAAATAGTAAAACTTGATACAATAATAACACCTACACAACGACACATCAAGTAATCTCTTAACTGTGCATATTGCTGTGTGTTGTGCCAATTCAAAGCCTAATTGTCCCTTATACAGGATTTGTATGAAATATATCCTAAGTAGAAAACAAGTCGCTGAACTTAAGTAAATTCAGCGAGTCATCCTCAAGATGTTCTTCAGAGTTTAGAAGAAAGACTCATCATAACCTGAGGCGGACCTCGACGAGTGAAGAAAGAACCAAGATCAGGATGATGGAGTCAGTAAGTATTGGCAAATGGCTAACTGACTCCCGAAGACCATCTCTGAATGAAGACCTGAACATATTGGCAGGAACTTCCTAAAAGCAAAACAACAAGTTCAGACAAAAGGTACAAGTGAGGGCTTGTACTTTATTGAAGGTTGCTTAAAAGAAGACAAGAAAGGACAGGAGTGGTTACCTTAACTTTAATAAAGCTTTCAAGAGAAGCTTTGTATTTTCCACTATATATATATGGGCTTTTAGTAGGAGATGGTTAAGGATTCTTACACAAAAAACACACAATGTAATATTATAATGATAGGGTTCTCTTCCCATTGGTTCATGAGCAAAGCTATAAATAATGGGAGTTTTATTTGTCATTTAATATCCATGTTGTTGGTTCGCAAACAACCGGGTGCACTTGTAAATCTTTGATTCATTTCTAGTAAGAAAAGTACAAATGATGTTATTAGTTAGCCAAATTGTCAAGGACTAACAAGTGTTATCAGAGCGGGTGGGTTAATTTCATAACCTTGATCCGTTCGAAAATGGCTGCTAATAACATAAGCAAAGTCAAAAATTTAAACTTTCAAAAACTACTAATGTAAGTGCAATTTTTGAGGGGGAGACTCTTTGATAAATTTGACTTGTTGCTAAACATATCCATCACACAAAAAAACACATATAACCGAATCCATCCAAGTCACACTTGTCATCTACAACCTAGATCCACTCAATCTCACAAAAATAACAAACACACAAACAATTCACATCTTAACCTCACAAAAATCTTTCACCATCACAATACAACAAACAAGAAACTTAACAAATCAAACCCATATTTGTTCGATTAAAAACCCGCGAACATCATTAACATACAAAACAAAATCATGACCCAATTCATGAGTCACGTACAAACCCTCACCAAAAAAGGAGAAGCCGTGGACATCGATTCTTCCGTTTACAGACGTGTAATTAGGATATGAACGAGGTAAGGGACGGTTGAAACAGAGAGGGTATTTGATGAATGATGGGGTCATGGTATATGTGATATATTGTTTGTTCAGGCTGTGGAGAGGGATGGAGAGGGAAAGAGAGGGAGAGGGAGAGAGAGAGAGAGAGAGAGAGAGAGAGAGAGAGTTTAAATAGGCATCAACTATCTATACTTGGCAAGAATACCCCCTGCACAAGTAACCAACATACAAACACACTCTAAACACAAAAGTTAGAGTTAGAAAGAATTGAATAAAGACAGAAATGGCCCCTGAACATTATAACATATGAAACTTGGTAATTCAACAAAAATCAAAAGGCTTAAACCTCTTGTCCCAAATCGCACAAGGAATCGTTGAACCAGAGCTGATTATATTTCAGCCCGCTAAACCTGAAAACCCTCCGAATGAAAGAGTGGTAAAGGTCGCTGATAAAATATCAATGGGTACTGAATGAGTTACTCGAAATGCCATATTTTTCTCTGACCAAGCCTAAACGAGTGACTAAGGGTTGTGATCAGAGGTTGTTTCATCATTGTTTGTTTTGGGCCTAGCCTAAATGGGTTAGCTATTTTTAAAGCAAAAAAATAGGTGAACCAGGTGTTTCGGCCCGAGTCTGATGCGAGTCAGCTAAACCTAAGGCGTAATGGGTTAGCTCATTATTGAAGAAACTGATTATAAAATTAGTGATGAATAGGGGCTGGTGAATTGAATGGGTAGCTATGGGTGATGGTTGCTCTGTTAAGTGGGTATCGATGTGGTTATTCAGCTAGTATTAAAGGAAACTGTGATTTGGTAAAATGGGGTGTTGAGTCTCTGAAAAATAAAAAGGTGTGGCTGCTAAATATTAGCGGATGTTTTGTAGCAAATACAATATCAGCTGGGGCATCTTCAGTGTCGCTGACCTGAACCAAAACTCAGTCCACTGAACTTCTCTCTCGCGGAGTATGACCTAATCCGTTTAGCTGAGCCGGCTGAAGTGTTTCGGGAAAGCCTGAACAGGTATGAGATGTTATAATAGGTGGAGAATTATAGTTTGTTCAGGTGAATACGTGAGTATAAGAGGCAGAAAATGGTCATTATGTTTGCTTATTTATCTGGTCCCTGAATGAAACCTCTGGCAGCGAACTTCAGCTGCTGACCCAGGTCGCTGAGTCATAGGCAGCTGAACCTGGTCAGCTGAACTAGTCACCCTCTGAACTAGTCACACTCTGAACCGAATATCCTCTGTACCAGTCACCTTATGAACCAGCCTGCTGAATCTAGTCAATGAATGAACCCTCTGATATACGAGTATCTGAACTTATGTTTTAAAGGATCTAAGTAAAACATCAATGGGTAAATAGGATTGGATGAGCTTTAAAGGTGATAGGAGCTGGTGTTTTAGGTATAGCTCGATACGGTTTGATTATGAAAGTTGGGGCTACTCTCTGTATTAAAGAAGTGCTAATAGAACATCAGCTTATTCATTTCTCAACGAGTATTTTCCTCATCTAAGATAAGTACGGATCAGATGGTTACTCAGGCTAAACCTTTCACCGTTGAAACTAGTAGTGAACCATGTAAGTATGAAGTTTCAGGCTAAACCTGAAAAGGGGTGTCTTCCAAAGAGCGTGTAACAATCAAAAGCTGCTTGTATTGCAACTTTTGAGGGGGAGAGAATACACTTATGATTGTTAGGGGGGGGGGTTTGTGGTTTAGGTTGGTATTAGAACCTTTCACCGTTGGAAAAGCGATCTGTATGAAGCTCTTGTAAAGAGTTAGAAGGTGTCTTTCAGGATAGAGTCGACAAAAGTGGTCATCTCTGCAAAGTAAGCGGATTATACAATCAAATGGTATTAAGCGTCAAACACAAGGCTTGTAAATTGCAACTTTTGATGAGGGGACAGAGAAGAACTAAACCTTAGCATCAATATAAACTATAGGGGGGCCCTATTCCATGCTTATCGCGGGCCTGAGCGTAGGAGTAAGTTAACGGACCCTAGAGGCATAGCATCAATAGGGTATCTACGGCATTAGGGTGAGGGCCTGGCTGACGTATATATAGGTACACTATACAACTCTCGCCGAACAGACATCTATGCGACGCGATCGGATTCAGAAGGTTGGTGTGGAAGGGTAAATAAGCAGGATAAGATTCCTAGTCACACCATACAACCAAAACAAACAACCCAAAACAAAACAGACTAACAAAGAGACATTTCACTTTCTCTCACAGGGGATGACAAAACCAAAACCGAAATAAACAAAAAACTAAATCGTCCCTAAAACACAAAAATGTTATTATAAATACGGCATAGGGTACTTAAATATAAGAGTTGAAAAAGATGATTAAACCAGGTGGTATCTGGGTTTGTTGTGGGGGAAGTATTGATCATTATTGTCTGGTTGTTTGAGAGCGAGACAATAAGACTCCAGGGGCTCTTTAACTTACCTGAATGGGAATGGATAGACTATCTTGTAAAGATGAGCAATCATGATAGGGTCTGCAGGTTTTGGGTGACGATAAGGTAGTTGCAGGCTGGAGAAGAGCCTGTGTCGACAGGGAGTTTGGGAGGGGTAGATTTGTATCGTGAGACAAGAAGCACGAACTGTCGCGACATTGATTTATGTTGTGTGTTATATATATTGGTGTGGTGAAGTATATTTTCCATCAGGGTCCTAACAGGCAGTCGACATGCAATATAGAAGCTTATAACAAATATGATCAACTGCAAGGATAGGGATGACTGCCTAATCTCGCAGGTGGGTATGGGGTGACAACAGTCTGGGTTTCGCCGTTGAGAATTGTAGGTGTATGTAGGATCTAGGCGGCATGAAAACAGATGATGGTTATGGTCATGTTGTTGGCTTAGATCAACGTGGCTTATATTTGTTATCTGCGTCGCAGGCTGATGGGTCTTTTAGCAGTCTTTGTTGTATAAAACATGGTAAGTAGCGTCCATACTTTTATGACTTTAATTTCTAGCTATGTTAAGACCTATGATCGATGTACAGCTAGAGCCTCTGAGTCTCTTGCGAGAGTCAACGAAACTCTTATAAAAACCTTGTTCATTCTGGCACGGTGTAAATGCGACCTGGATACAAGAGGGACGGCTTACAGGTATTGGGTAACCAGGGCAATAAAATGGTGCGGCACCAGTTCTACAGTTACAAGTATCTCTCTACGTACCGCTTCCGACTTATGTTCGCGTGGCTGAAGTAGCTCATGGACCCAGCGATCTTGGGCCCATGCGATATGTAACGGGGTGGCTGAATGACCTAAGTACTACCGGGTCAGGTCGTAGCGTGAGATCTAGGGCCGGTTGTCACAGTGTGACAGTACGAGACGTATGCCAGTCAGAGTATGTGGGCTTCCGCGCGGAGAGATCGTCTCACGATACTCCAAGGCCGCCTGTACGAAGAGCTTCTCGTTTCACGTACAGCTTCTAGCGGAGCGATCCATAACCCTCTTATTGAGCTCATATCTCTCGCGGTGCTAGTGATTATACTCACTAAAGAGGAGTCACGGGGACGGGATTGAGCTTGTGCTGTATATCTTAGATGGGCGGGTGGGAGGTGTGGATCGGAGGGGATCTGGCTGACGAGGGGTGGGCACTCATTTTGTGTCGAGATGATGAGAGAGGTGTCTGGACATGTATTGTCGAGCTTCGGGTAGTTCATGAGACTTGTACGGCGGTGTCTCTTCTCATACATGAACTGTTGTGGGGGTTGGTCTAGTGATTTGGGATGGTTTGTACATTCTTATACATTGAAATGCGGTGGTGGACACCGACTTTGTTAACGGATAAGAGGTCTTTAGGGTACTTAAACCTGTGATTTCTCCAACGTTAGGGGGAGTACTATAGGTTTCGGAAACAGCATGTGGTGTGTTCAGCAGGTCAATCTCTGGTAACGAGAAACACTCATAAGATCTGGATGGGGTGCCGCAGGTCTGGAGGAGGTCATTACCATAAAGAATTGGGGATGGCAGTTACATTTTCTGTGTTGTGTGGTTAGTTGAACTCTTTTTGTGGTGGGGGGTGGGGTGGGGTGAATCAGGCAGTGGTGACGTTTTGCATGGATGGAAGGTCGCTTCTAAGACTAAGCATTTCGGGTGCTATGTGTAACAAACAATCTCACTGTATATAATCGAAGGATGTTATCGAATTTTGTAGATGAAAGCGACTCATAGTATAGAGGTCGTTCTCTTATCGTCGTGTTCGGTTGTTGGAGGTCTTATGAAGTTTGTAACACTTCGGCTGGGCCAGACCACTGTGGTCCTGCTGCGTGACGCCTTGTGTGGGATGGGGGAGTGTGTGTTAGCAAAACCAAAGCGCTTGCCGTTGTAATTGATGGTCACAGCCATCTCTAATAGAAAGATGCCTGCGACAGAGGCTGATGAAGAGCAATCGTTTCTAAGGCGGTCAAGCTGTATCTGAGTATTGGTTACAGCATTGATGTTCTGGACACACACTCAGGTCGAGGAGCTAAGTGTATTTGCGGTTGCGGGGTTACTAATAGCATATGTATAACTGTTGGATTCACTCCCACGCTGCAGACACAAGCACGGTCCAAGAGTGTTGCAATGGCTCTCAATGTTTCTCTAAAGCGGTCTTCAGCGGGGGCAATAATCAAGGTCAACGGATGATTGAGTTGACTTAAAGGATCGTGTGTGATCCGGTTATTATCGGGAGGGAGCGTGAGGCGGGGCTGGCTGGCTCTTAAGAGCCGAAAAAAGTGTTGCTCTGAGACATAGCTGATGATAGTACACGGCCCGGTATCTATAGCAATCTATAACTTCGAGGGGGACTTCGTTCTGCCATGTAGAGTACAAGTGAGGAAGGACTGGGATAGGAGGCCGGGTGCGGTGGCGCACAGGACGTGCTCTGGTGAGTAGTCTTAGACAACGTCAACGCTAGTGATGGGTGTTTTCGCTCTCTGTCCAGTTTTTGAGTATAGTGGGAGAGGGGCAGTGGTATAGCACAGATGTGAGACTCGTGCTCCGTGCGTTGGAGTGACCAATTCAACCTCGATGGGGTACGGTGAAGCGTATGGGCCTGGCAGGGATTGGGTCTGAGGTGGGTAGAGATGGTTGGGTTTTTAAGGGGTTACAAATTGGTGATCTTCATACCTTCGAGCGCGGGCAGCTAGCACAGGCACACGGAACACATAGGTTCAGCGGGGATTTGTCGAACGGGTAACAGGTTCGTCGTCTTCCTGCACTCGTCGAATTGTGGTCTATAGTGGTCTCGAGGACAATTGAGTTTCAGGTCCGCTTGGGCCTGTACCGTGGGTTGCCCCTAATTGCTTTTGGTAAGACCTTTCTTGGCGGTGACGGCACGTGGCCTCTTAGACATCTCGTGTGTTCACACAGCTGGTGGAACAAGGGAGGTGATCTCGCGGAGTGAGGGCACGAGATAGGGCCAAGTTCTCCGTACCGGCTATGTGGCAAGAGTGTGGTGATGGGGGACTAAGGGACGTTTCTCCTACAGGGATACGCATGCTCGGGTGTCTCACAACCGAGTGCGATGTTATTGACAGTTGGGCTTGTGAGATAATAATGTTCAATGGAAGTACATATGAAGGAGTTTCTGTAAAGTGGGGGGATATCCCTCATTAGGCGCTTCTACTCGATAGTTAGTGTATCACTGGTGGGTGTTTAAGTTGGGTTTTGAAAAGTGATTTTGGACGGAAGAGATGTAGGAGTCGGGGATCCAATTTCCAGCTGACACACATAGGTCAGAGTGCTTTGGTTGTTTGAAAACGTGGTGGTGTTTGCGTGAGGGGGGAAGGTCTCTGAGGGGGGGGAGGGGTATAGATAAGAATCCCGAGCTAAACCAATCGCCTCGGTAATATTTGCTGAAAGTGAAAGTCGAGTAGCACCATACAAAACCACGCACTGAAATAACCTAATAAGTCTCTTACTAAACTCATGATCAGTCAGTTAATTCTATGTCTCTCATTCTGCTCACGAGAAGTTGTTCTCTCATGGGAATAATGAATCGGGGGGGGGGGCATCCCAAGAGATATGATGAGGCGTGGAAGATTGTTTTAAGTTGTAATAGGGACGCGACGACTCCAAAATCATCGCGTGGAGGCGGAGGGGGTGGGGGGATTAAGGGGGGCGGGTCTATGACCGTTGGGGTCGTGGTGGGGTACGATTGTGGGGGGGGGGTTGAGGCAGTGTGACGGGTTGGAGTAGGAACAGACAAATGGGGGTTGGGGTGGGGGATCATTGGTTGGGGGGGTTTTTGGGGGGGGGTTGGGGAGGGGGGGGTGATATGGGGGGGCAGGGGGTGGGGGGGAGGGGGGATGATGGGGCAGAGGACATGGGGGTGTGTGATGGTTTCGGGGGTATGAATAGCGCCTGAACAGGTATGTAATTTAGAAAGAAGGCACGAACTGACAACATTTTTCCATCAGGGTCCTAAGGCAGCGACATAATATAGAAGCTGATAAAAATATATCAACTGGATACTAATAAAACAGCTGGGTATTGGTACACTCGCTGGTGTTTTATAAGCATGAAAAATGGTGGAGCTAACAAGGCTTAGTGTTATCTGCCGCAGCTGATGGGTTTATTTGATGTAAAACATGGTAGTTGATTATAAATCAGCTGGTAAAGTGAGAAAATACTTGAATGAGTAATTAAAAAAAACATTCATGCTAAACCCTACCAGCTAATGCGACCCCTAACCCAAACCCTCCGACTTATGTCGCCGAACTGGTCAGTGAGTTGAACCGGGTCATCAGATGAAGCTCAAACTGAACCAGCCTGCTGAGCTTACCAACCCCTTTGAGTCATCATCTGCTGTACAGATCTCTGAGGCTGAATAGCTGAAAGAGAACCAATCCGCTGAACATGGTCAGCTGAACAGAAGAACCCGCTAAACCTCAGTCGAACCACAAAACCCGCTGAAACCTAATAAGTCTTCTAAACTCATGATGTCATTGAACAATGTCTCTGATCACGAGAAGTTTGTTTCAGGGAATGAATCGGGGCATCCAATGATATGATGAGGCTGTGGAAGATGTTTAAGTTGTATAGGGACGCCGATCTCAATCATTGATGTTGTCGGCTGGGCTTAAGCTGGTCACTAAGCCATAAGCTGTACAACGAAGGGTATGTACAACGAGGTCTGAACTTCCACTCACTTAGCTGAGCCCGCTGACCCAACGCGCTGATTAAACCAACCCAAGGTACACTATTAAAATCAACTTTGTACAATGGGTTCTGATATGAAGTTTTTAAGATTGCTGCTTGTTGGGACTGTTTGGTTAGCTAGGAGCCGATATGAAAATGGGGTGCTCAATGAAACATGAGTCAAATGGGAAGCTATTTCTAAGTGTTTGTAAACTTAAAGCTTAGACAAGAATAGAAAAGGAAGAATCTCCTTACCTTACGGCTAAAGCATCATAGATCCACGAACAGGATAGCCATAGTGCTGAAAGTTCATCAAGTGTCGGTTTAACCACCGCACCAAAAATGGTAATCAATTCACCATGCTTAAACAGCAAGAAAGAATTGGCTATTCCGGAGCAAACGGATACGGGTAAAGAATCAACAAATCCGTTGATGGCTGATATTTTGCCAAAAACTATAGTGCCAACTAAGTTGGTCAAGCCACAAGGTTTCAACTTGAGGCCAAACATGGGTATTCAAACACCCACAAAAACTAAGGATCAAACCTTAGTATCGAAGCAATTCGATCAAGGGATTCAATCCCTAAAATGGTGAAAAATATCACTGTGTAAAGCTTTTCAAAAACAGCTCTACAAATGCTTTTTTAAGGGGGAGAAAGACACATTGATAAGAACTTCAATGCTAAACCACCGCTACAATCATATCCTCATATCACAAACACTCTAACTCTCACTCTCAAAACACAAAACAAAAAACCCACTCACAAAAAAAAATCACATTCACAAAGCCAAAGACAGCATCTCAACCAAAGGACACAAACCCAAGTAGAGCTGAATATGGGTTGAGCCTGGACGGGTCGGATAATTTCAAGGAGCTGGTTAAGTGATGCATATGTTTTGGGTTTATTATTTTGTTTGTTTTTAATCAGGAAGTACTCATTTTATATGTGACTGATCACCATACCTTTGACCCCTAAACACAAACAATTCTCACATAAACCACAACCTCTAACTCAAACAATATCTACTAAAGTGAATGGTTGAACTATCTCTACCGAACCCGCTGAACTAGTCAACCAGGTTGTGTTGCTAAACTAATGATCTTAACCCTTCATATATGAACCTCAAAGAGGTTTATTGGTATATTTTGTTTAAGGATTAAGAGTTTATTTGTTTTGTAACAAAACAACAAAGAATCAGTATGTATCTTTTTATTTTTTATTCTTTGTTGTAACTTAGTATGTAAGAAGAAGCCTTTATGCTCACTTACTGCTAATTGACTTAGGCTATATTTCTATCCAAATAGGGGGAGATTGTTGGGCCAATTCAGAGCCTAATTTTCCCTTGTACAGGATTTGTATGAAATATATCTTAAGTAGAAAACAAGTCACCGAATTTAAGTAAGTTCAACGAGTCATCCTCAAGATGTTCTTTGAGTCTAGAAGAAAGACTCATCATAACCTAAGGCGGACCTCAGCGAGTAAAGAAAGAACCAAGATCAGGATAATGAAGTTAGTGAGTATTGACAAATGGCTCACTGACTCTCGAAGACCATCTCAATGAAGACCTGAACTTGACGGGAACTTCCTAAAAGCAAAACAGTAAGTTCAGACAAAAGGTACAAGTGGGGGCTTGTACTTTATTAAAGATTGCTTAAAGGAAAACAAGAAAGGACAAGAGTGGTTATCTTGACTTTAATAAAGCTTCCAAGAGAAGCTTTGTATTTCCCACTATATATATGTGGGCTTTTAGTAGGAGATGGTTAAAGATTCTTACACAGAAAACACACAATGTAATATTATAGTGATAATGTTCTCCTCCCATTGGTTCATGAGCAAAGCTATGAACAATGGGAGTTTTATTTGTCATTTAAAATCCCGGTTGTTGGTTCGCAAACAACCGGGTGCACTTGTAAATCTTTGATTCATTTCTAATAAGATTTATAAACGTTGAAAAGTACAAATGATGTTATTAGTTAGTCAAATGGGTCTCGTGGTTAATATATCAGATATTACAAGATTGCCAAGGACTAACACTGTGTATAGTTACCAACAACTCTTTCATATGCCATCTTTTTAGCTCTAAACACCTTCTGCTTTGACACTCCTACTTCAAATTTTTTTCTGCTATTGATCTTAAAGGGCAGATAAAGGAATCTTGGGATTTGGTTTAATGCTTTCCTCTACTTCCTTAGAAAGAAAAGTAGTTGTGCATTTTTTGACTATTCTAGATTGTAGACACTTGTGGTTATCTTCTAAGGTTTTGACTTCCCAAGTATCCTCATTAGGCAACTTGGACACTTGCATAGCCCAAGGACAACCATAGTATTCTATTGGTTTTGTCTTTTTCTTTAACATGGACTTGGGCTGAACTTTACTTGTTGGGGCTTTTGGATCACATGTGATAGGAACAACACTGCCCATATTATTATTTGCAAAGTCTGGAACTTGACCTCTACAAACAGCGCTTCTCCAACGCCCTAGCTTGTCAATTCTTATTCATTGCGTACCATAACGCCTTCTTGTGTTCCACGGGACTACTCTAAGTCAACCCTTGATTTCCTTTACAAGTTTGCTAGTGGCAAATTGTTGTCCAACAAAGAAGTTTTCTTTCCAAATTGTTTCACCATTAGCAATTTTTGCCTTATGCATCTTGCAACTTTCCTTAATGCTTTTCTCCCAACACCTTCATCTGAATCACTCGCACTATCAAAATCCTCATG
The DNA here is from genome assembly GCA_026074375.1 of Tanacetum coccineum. Lineage (NCBI taxonomy): Eukaryota > Viridiplantae > Streptophyta > Magnoliopsida > Asterales > Asteraceae > Tanacetum > Tanacetum coccineum. The sequence goes on along the minus strand of BQNB010140468.1, from coordinate 5,880 downwards.
ATCAACCTCTTCTAACTCAAACACTTCATTTTCCTCTACTACACTCTCTTTACATCCAACCCATTCTACATCAGGATATGTGTGGCTCTTAAAGTCAGCCATATCAACATCTACATCATCTATCATGTTCTCTTCATCCACAAAGAAATCATTGTCTTCACTATCTGAACCACTACTACTACTACCTGAACCATTGTCACTACATGAACCATTCCTACTTGATTGACCTACTTCATTCCTACTAGGTTGCTCACATTTCTTAGACAATCTATGCAACTTATTTAAGGCATCCTTCAACCACTCATCCTCACCTACATTAACCTCTGCATCACTACCAGAACCAATATCAGGTTCATTAGGTTCACTAGTTGTACCCAAAACCAAAGGCTCTTCTATAAAACATGTTTCTTATTAACAAAATGGTCAGTATATAGTTCAATGACCTTAAACTTATCAACATACATTAGCATTTCACAAACATCTTTATCAACAGCTAATTCTGTAAGACCATTATCTAAATCTTTGTTAGGTTTCTTATAATAATAGGCCATACAAGGATTTTCATAACCTAACTCTTTCATCATACTGGTTACTTCCACTATAGAGAATATGTAAGAATCAATATCATCTACCCAATCTACCTTACCACCCTTGTAACGAATCATAGAAGGAGTTGTGAAAGTACCACCATGGTTAATCTTAAGACAAAAAACACTTACATAAAATTTTGAATCATGTTTAAACAATAACTGATCAAGAAAGTAATAACAATGGGGGAGAATCACTTACGATAATCTTCATATGGATTTGCTTCTTGTCCCTTTTTACGAACCCTCCATTCATACAACATACTTGATTTTTGCAAGTACACTGATTTGGGATTTAGGTTTGAGATGGTGGGGTGGTTAGGGTATTAATTTGGGGATGAATTGTGTTAGATGAATCGTTTTATAGAGTGAAGAAAGGTAGTAGTAGTTTGAAAAGGGCGCGAAACATGGAGAGACAAAAATACCCCTTTTAATTGCCACGTCAGACAACTTAACGGGGTAAACTAACTATTGTTAGACTGAGGGACCAAACCCGATACGGGTCAGAACCACAGGGAAATGATCTGTTAAAATAGTTTTCCAGGGACTATTTCAGTTAAAACCGACAAACTACAAGGACGATTTATGCAATTAACTCAAAAAAAATATTTTAAGCATAAAAAGTGTCTTTTTATATTACGATAAAATTTTAATGTATATACATGTAAATAAATAATATATATATATATAGGATAAAGATCAAATAATATATATATATTTTTATCATTCGTGAGAATGATAAAAAGATTTATTTTTTTAAAAAAGTTCTCAAAAAATTCTAAAAAAATTCCACAAGATCGTGTATGTTGGTGCATGAAAAAGTTGTAAAGGAAGTTTTTCTAAAAGTGGATAGTTTTGCCGAAAAAAATTTATTAAAAAAAACGTTTGTGCATTAAATCGGTTTTTTGTGCATCAAAAATTCGTTTTTGTACCCAACTTCTTTTGACTTTTTGCATCAAAATTTTATTGCGCATCAAACTATAACAAGTTGAAAAATTTGTGCATCAAAAAATTTTTGTGCATCAAAATTTCTTTTTTTTGCGCATTAAAAAACGTATAAAAACTCAAAATTAGAAAAACTTCTTTTACAAAAGTTTTATGCACCAACATACCTGATTTAATACAATTTTTTTGGAATTTTTCGAGAACTTTTAAAAAAAAATTCTTTTTATCATTCTTACGAATATTTGTCTTTTTATTTTAACCTTCCTCTATATATATATGGGATGATACCATTTCAAGATGGGAAACCATAACAATAAATATGCTGAATAGTCAATCCTGGTCGGACAATAAATCAAAGCTCCTATATGTCGAAATCCTGTTAGGAGAACAGGAAAAACTTATGTGGCAACAGTGGAAAACAGCATACCCAGAAGTATACGAAATCCTGATAGGTATGGCAGATGATCCACAAAATATAACCTCTCATATGAGAACGGTTATAATGATGGAGGATCCCTACAGAGGTTCAACAGAAAGACAAGATATTGCTCAAAGAGACTTGGACAGACTCACATGTGAGGATACAAAAGACTTGTGGCGATTTATGCATGAATTCAGAATCCTGGCAATAAATTCTGGAAAATTATATTTTCCATCAACAACGGAAAAATATTTTTCAAAATTACCACCAATACTCTCACAAAGAGTTCAGGAGGCGTTCAAAAGAAAATACCCAGGATTAATTGCAGGGGTATTACCAATACTAGCTATGTAGGGTTCAACTACAACATAGAAAATGTTGTAGATCATCTCTCAACAAGGGGAATCTCGGCAATTCCAGGAGAAAGAAGAACGATGGAAGGGCAAAGTTGGCATCTTAGACCTTTTGAAAATGAAACGGTAAAAACACCAACAGGAGTGGCAGTACATCAACGAATCAATAGGACAACCAGTTTGAGATTCGAAAGATACAGAAGTCAGACTCCATCAAGAGCATCTGTAGATCAAAGAGATCAAGAAGTAATGGGAGATGATGAAGAAACACTCTTAGTAGCTGTGGCTTTTGCGGAAGAAAAACCACACCAAGAAGGAGAAGAGTGCATATGTGAAGAATGTCTTCATAATAGAAGGCATATTACATATGATGTGTGCTTTTGCAAAGATTGTTTAAAGGAAGACGATGATCTAAAGTATGAGCCATTAAATGCTCAGAAAAGATCAAACAAACCAAAAAACAAGAAAAAACAGAAGTGGTCTACCTTAGGAGAACCCAGTGGAAAATGGGATTATTATGTAAGGTATGACATCACACACCCCACTATCCCAATTGATGAAATAGCAGCAACAGGTTGGGGAGAAGAGTTTGAGGAAGAAGATCAAACTCTAACAACAAAATTCGTGGTCCGTGAACATGATACAACGGATTCATCAGAGTCTGAATGGGAAAACCCATTCGCAGTGAAGAGTGATGGAGACCAAGAAAATGAAAACAATAAAGAAAGTTGCTTTCTTT
>BQNB010140467.1:0-17411 GCA_026074375.1 Tanacetum coccineum | reverse complement strand
ACATGGTTATATAGTAGTTATGAGATACAATTATGATACATGGATACATGAGTTGCTTGTGTCATTCCAGCCAAATGTGATAACTTTTATTGATGATACACGGATGCAATGCTAGTTTATTGTGATTTTAGTTTGGGGGTAACGCCTACCCGTATTGTGATGTGATGGGATCGGGGGTAACGCCTACCCGTATTATGTATGGATTTTGGGATCGGGGGTAACGCCTACCCGTATGGTGACATAAGATTGATTTGGAGATTCATGATGCATGCTTATAGCCTTATACCGTTGATTTATATGTTCACAGCTTATTATTTGTTTTAAGTTCAAACCTACGAGCTCACCAATGTAATGTTGACACTTGAGACTATCCATTTTCAGGTGAAGTTAGAGAAGCTTAAGAGGTTAAGACTGCTTAGCTAGTAAGACTTTAGGATCCCTGCATCGAAGACTTACTAGTTATCATTTACATTTCATACTTGATATACTTTCGTATTTGGTACTTTGTTATTTTGGATTTTCGTTTATATGACTATGTATTATTGTGGTTACGATTAACCTTGATACAAGTCCCCTCTTGTGTCAGGTGTCTTCGTAACATTTTGATTTATTTAATGTTATTGCATTTTATATATTCTCTATTGTGACATTAATGTGTTGTGACGATGCCTATCGTGTTACGCCTTGTATTTCCGCTTTAGCGGGGTATGACAGATTGGTATCAGAGCCATTGGTTATATAGAAGTAGGTGGTTTGACCTAGACTATAACCTAGGAGTCCTTTATATAGCTGCATAATAGGATCTATATGTTTAGCTATCTAGGCGTTTTGTTTTCTTGTTTTTTTGAGACTTTTATATCGACCTACGGCTACTCGATATCAGAAGATATAGAAGAAGAGTCAATTGAGGAGGCGCCTCTCGAGCAACCGAAGGCAGAAGGGAAGTAGAAAAGTAAGAGGAAGAGGTCGACTCAGATATCCTGTCGGATGCTCGTAGCAGGCCTGGACTCGAGGAGTCGGGTGACTATTGCTAAAGCAAAGTCAAAACCAAGCGAGGCCCAGTATAAGCTTATCCCGTCATTTACCTCGACACATTTCTATTATCAGTGATTTCTTTTGGATATTTCATATTTTGGGGGACGATGAGGCTTTCGTTTTCTTTCTGTCTTTTTGGATTTTATCTTTATATAAATAAATATTGCATTGATGGAACATCATTTTGTGTTATATCAGGGTCGTGTAAGATTTGCTATGTGGTGTATGTATATATTTATGCGTTATCATTGAGATGCGTAGTCTTGGAAGTAAGTACACGTGCGAAAGGATGCAATTATAATTATAGGTGGCCAACATAATTATAAAGGCATCACGCACGTGGACTTGTGACCATGATTGCATTGATCGGTGTTTGTTTGTTAGGTGGTAGTATAAGACGTTGTATTATGTGCGGTTGTATTACGAATAGTTACGTAGTCAATAAGCTTTCCTTCTACATAACATTAACGAATATTCCGGATACCTCTTATTACTACAATTACGATTATTGAGTTTGTTCGTCTGCTCGATTATTCGTTCAGATATCTCAAACCCATAATTATAGCAATTCTAGATTCGTTACCATTTTTGGTACGAATGTTTGAATCATTCCCATAACAGCGTCATGATAAATATATAATTGTTCGAATCTGCTGCATTTGGCTATTGTAACATTTGCAATGGTTCTTTCTTAGGCAAAGATTACTCCGTATGAATAACAGAATTTTCTTCTTAACGATAAGTGAGTTCGTAACAAGTTAGAACGGATATTTACTTCCTTCTTTATAGACCTTAGTTATTTTCATAACATTTTTGAAACATGTATAGTACTAATGATTTCTCTTGTTGTCCTTTTGATCGAAGTACTGAGAATTCCAAATGTTCTTCATATTGTGTTCGTAATGAACTTTGAGCATGAATTTCTCTGGTACGTGTTCGTTTGACTTTTATTATGACTATATAGTTATTTGTACTCTCTTTAGCCTTCAAATCATAGATGTGTGTTAGAGTCTTTACGATATTTTTCAATCCCCTTTGGTATTACAATGTCCTTTGTTTGAGTAACATATTTTAGATTGATGTCGAATTATGAAAATCCTTTTGAAGTATATCTTGATGGTGTTTGGGGAAAACTAGTGTTTTGAAATGATTTTATGAATACGTTATGACACCGCTTTTATGTAAATGTCTATTTATTTTTATGAAACTATGTTTACAATGATTTTTATGAAACGATGTGAAAAACGTACCGGATCATCTGTCTAAGACTATGTTTTAAAATGACCTTTACAAATAAGATATGAAACTATTTTTTTTATATGCTTGATAAATTTTATTTTTATTATGAAAAGTTGGTTTAAAATGATTCATAATGGTAAGACGCGATACACCGTTAAATAACTGTCTCTCGATTTTTATGACAACCATGTTTAAAATGAATTTTATAAAAGATTATATTTTAGATGATTTTTACTTAAAATTGACAGTTCTTTTTTTTTAAAACGACTTTCTTTATTGTTTTAAAATGATTTTTATAAAAATAGTATTTAGTTGGTTCTTTCGAGTAGAGTCGATTACTGGGATCTTTCTCATTTATCAATCTTGATACGTATCGTTATTCGATATTGTGGATTCCATTTGTCTTGGCTACGCTTTGGTTGATTTCTTTGTTGTGCGATTTCCTATGGTATATATGTTTCTATCCTAACTTTAAAAGGATTCTTATGACAATTCTGATACCCGCATCTATTTGCAACTGTGAAATCACTTTAAGATGTTTCGTAACACATCCCTATTTTTTTTTTCATTCGATATTCGTATTAAAGCTAACCCTATTCCATAGATAACACTAACCTTAGAATTCTGATTGAAATACGTTTTTATTCGACAAAGTGCACTCTTCCACAGGGAGAACCTATGTTTGTTCAAGAAGAATAACTGTTCATCTTCGAGAATGTAGCATAACCTGTTGCGAGAGTTGAAGAGAAGCTGCCACCAAGAATATCCCCATGATCAACGACCTGTTCAACCCAATTACAAGGCTCGCGTATATTTTTCAAAGATATATCTCTTATTGCTGGTTATCATCATCTGAGAGGCATAAGCAGATATTCCAAAGAACGCGCGCAATATAAGGACCGTTATGGACACTTTGATTACTGGTTATGCCTTTTTGGGTATCCAATGCATAAGCTTTTTTTTATGGACAAAATGAACCGGGTGTGGCAAGGCCGTAGCTAGACCAGATTTGGTCATTGTGATAAACGATGATATAATTGATCACTCGAAGCTTACAGGGGTAAGGAGGATTACAAAGTTCATTTGAAGATAGTTTTGGAGCTGCTCAAGAAGAAGAAGTTGTTTGCCAAGTTTTCTAAGTGTGAATCTTGAGCACACAAGTATATTTTTCTCGAACTAGGTAGGATAACACAATGGTGTTCATGTGAACCCTAGTAAGATAGAAGTAGTGAAGAATTGGAAAGTACCTAAGACGCCATCGAAGATACGATCATTTCTGGGATTGGCAAGTTACTATCAGCGTTTCATCGCAAAATTTTTAAGATTGCTAAACCCCTTAATTCACTAACCCAAGAAAATCAGAGAAGTACAGAGTGTGGCGGAAACAAGAAGAGGCTTTTCATACATTGAAGGAAAATTTGTGTAATGCACCAATATTGTCATTGCCTGATGGACCAGACGACTTTGTAGTTTATTTTGATGCGTCAAATCAAGGATTCAGATGTGTGCTGATGATGCAGAGAGGAAACGTAATTGTGTATGCATCACGCCAACTAAAGATACATGCAAAGAACTATAGCACTCAAGACTTGGAGCGGGGTGTAGTGGTCTTTGCTCTTAAGACCTGGAGGCATTACTTGTATGGGAAGAAAATTGTTATCTACACTGATCATAAGAGTCTTTAGCATATATTTGACCAAGTAGGAGTTAAATATGCATCTGAGGCAATGGATTTAGTTTGTATAGTGACTACACTGAAAGATATTCGTTAGCACCTGGCAAGAGCAAATGTTAGTAGCCGATGGCCATCAGTAGGAAGAAAGGTGAAGACTCAAGACGTGTGCCATGTCTATGACTATCAAACTGTGTTAAGGATGAATGATATGGGGGGCTATTTCAAAGTGAGGCGTCCAAGGTAGAGAACGCGCCAGCAGAAATGCTGCATGGCCTGGACCAATAAATGGAAAAGAAGGAAGATGGTGGTTGTACTATATGGATCGAATTTGGGTTTCATTGGTAGGAAGTGTAAGGACATTAAATATGGACGAGGCTCATGCATCAAGGTACTCGATACATCCAGGAGTAGATAAGACGTACTATGACCTTAGAGATATGTATTGGTGGCTATGTATGAAGAAGGGTATAGCTACCTATGTTAGCGACTGTCTGACTTGATCAAAGGTGAAGGCTGAAACATCAAAGACCTTCGGTTTGTTGCAATAGCCAGAGATACCTGAGTGGAAATAGGATAAAATCACCATGGATTATATCACTAAGTTGCCGAGGTCAAGTGGTGAGCATGATACAATTTGGGTAATAGTCGATAGACTGACTAAGTCAGCCTATTTTCTAGCTATACGTGAAGATTATAAGACGGGGAGGTTGGAAAGGTTGTATATTGATGCGATAATAGCAAGACATGAAGTACCTGTGTCGATCATCTCTGATCGTGATGGACGATTTACCTCGTGATTTTGGCAAACGGTGTAGAAAGCGTTGGGAACACGGCTAGATATGAGTACGGCTTATCATCCTCAAAAAGATGGACAAAGTGAGCGTACCATTCAGACTTTGGAGGATATGGTGAGAGCATGTGTAATTGATTTTGGAGGTAGTTAGGATATTCATCTTCCCTTAGCTGAGTTTTCCTATAACAATAGTTATCATTCGAGTATTCAATGTGCTCCATTTGAGGCATTATATAGAAGAAAGTGTAGGTCACCAGTTCTTTGGGCTGAAATTGGAGAAAGTCGGTTGATTGGACCAGAATTGGTACAAGAGACAACTGATAAAGTGGTACTGATTAAGGAAAGGCTCAAGGCGGCTAGAGATCGTCAAAAGAGCTATGCTGACAATAGGCGTAAACCTTAAGAGTTTAAACTAGGTGATCAAGTATTGTTGATAGTGTCACCTTGGAAAGGTGTAGTTCATTTTGGTAAGAACGGTAAGTTAGTACCAATGTATGTAGGACCATTTGAGATCACTGAAAGGATCGGTCCTGTAGCCTATTGATTAAGATTGCCTTAATAATTGAGTAGTATACATGATACGTTTCATGTGTCAAATTAAAAAAAAAGTATTTTGCGGATGCAAAGTTGCATGTGCCATTGGAAGACTATGTTGATGCATCCTAATAGTCTTATAAGACTCGTTGGAAGGCAAATTTTGGTACATAAGTTTACTTGAAGATCTTAATGCACTCTTAGATGCTTTTATGTGGTTTGGTTGAAGTTATATTTTTAGTAAACCCGAAGTCGAGCCGATTCTTCAAAAATGTTGAGCTTTGTAACAACTCATAATTAAATTTCAAGACAGTTCTTGTTTGATGAGTTGCGAGATTAGGTTATGAATCAAGTTGTTACATAACTTAAGGTTTTTGACGAGTTTCCTCGAGGACGGGCGAGGTTCATGTAATTTGGATGATTCTCTTCACTTATAGTTTTTATGATGCTATTTGTACCCTTATTTAGGTAAGCAAAATTCTTAGTAGTAGAAACAATTAAATTTTGAGACGAAATTTCCCTAAGTGGGGGATACTGTGACAATCGTGACCAAATCAAGTTAGTTTAACCGTTGGTGTTAGCCTGATTATCTGTTATGTAATTCAAATTGGGTGCATATGAGATACATGAGTTATATATGAGTGAATGATGCAAGAAATGGGCGATATAGTCATTTCATTTTGTTGGAAATGATGCATATGAAAATGAAAATTTAGTGGTGGCATTATTTTATTTATGATGAAATAATTTATCATGTGCGAGTCGTTAAGTTGTGGTTCAAGTATACTTTATAGACGAGGATTCATTAAATTATTTATGTGTCTAGTGATAATAATATTTGGGAAAAATAATAAGCGAAATATATATTTTATAGTTGATGTTAATATGTATTTATTTAAAGGTTACAAATAAGTAATTAATGGTGTAATTACATTTTAAATAAAATACAGCTTTTTGTGTAGACATATAATATAAATTATTTTGATAAAATAAAAATCTATACGTGTGTATTATATGGATCGGATAAAAAAGAAAAAAAAGGAAAAGATTTGTTTAGACTCCTAATTGTATAAGGAAACAAATCTTTTTGATATTTATCCTAAAACTAGTATAAATACTCCCTTAAACCTAAACCCTAGATCTTTATTTTCCTCCCTCTCCCTTGGTTCAGTCGACACCCACAAAGAAGGAAGAAAACACCAAAAAAATTCAAGAAAATTTAGGGCTCAAGTTCGTGTGTTTTCGGATTAAAGGTTTTTCGTGTCACCCTTTTTATTTAAACGCTTTTTAATTTTGTTATTGTAACTTTTTAATTAATGGAATTATGGTTTTTTTAAATCTGAGTAATTGAATGTATATGATCATTAAATATTGATTAGAGAGTAATTAGTAGTGTATGTATGCGTTTGATTAGGTTTAATTAGTGTTAAATTCAGAATTGAATATTAGCAGAATTATTGAGTTTCTTGGCTTTAAAATCATCTACATAGAGTCTACTTTCCAACAAATGTAGTTTTGTGAATTGAAAGTGATTAGAATTAGTCAAAACATTTTTACAAGATTCGTTATCGAATCTGAGTTTTCGAGTCAGAATTGAGTTGTGTTTGTGAGGTCAAAAACCCTATCAAAACATTTTTGCTATTCATGAAATTACTACTGATACAAGTTCAAGGTGTCTAGTAACCTCTGTATTTTTTTAGATTTTTTCAAAGTGTCTAAGTATTTTTAGAAAAATCAAACATTTTGGTGCGCGATTAGATATTTTTTAGGATAGTTTGTGTTGTCGAATTTTTGAAAATTAGTAAAGCTGGTCAATCCCTTTTGGAAAAATTCTAGTAGGTTTAGAACACATTAAAGTTGATGTGAAAGGGTTTTAGAAGTCAGCTGAGGTGGTTTGGTATTTTATAAAAATTCGTAAAGTGACATCAATTTTCTATAGTAAAATGAAAATGTGAACATTAGTTTAAAACTAGTTAGAGCTTGGTTAAGTGTGGGAAACATGTTGGGATGGTCATAAATGTATTTCCAAACATTATAATCCATCGATTGAAGGTTACGTGGATAGGGCCGTAAAGCCTTGACCATGTGTAACCCGAATTATATGTTTATGTAGATTGTTGCTTGGATTTTTGTGCACGCGTGAAAGCTTTGAGGTGAGTTTCTCGTAGCCCCTTTTTAAATGTTTTCTTAGGGTGAAAATGGATACAAAATTGTTTTGAAATATTTTCCTTGGTGTGATTAAATGGTTTTAAATTAGTTTTATATGGACATGGTTGCGTAGCTATATATGCGATACAATTATGGGTGTAAGTTTACATGCTACATATGTGGATACACGGATACATGAGTTGCTTGTGCCATTACAGCCAAATGTGGTAACTCTTATTGATGATACATGGATGCAATGCTAGCTTATTTTGATTTTGGTTCAGGGGTAACGCCTACCCATATTGTGATGTGATGGGATCGGGGGTAACGCCTACCCGTATTATGTATGGATTTTAGGATCGAGGGTAACGCCTACCCGTGTGGTGACATAAGATCGATTTGAAGATTCATGATGCATGCTTATAACCTTAGAATTGTCCATTGATTTACATGCTCACAGCTTATTATTTGTTTTAAGTTTAAACCTATGAGCTCACCAATGTAATGTTAACACTTGAGAGTATCCATTTTCAGGTGAAGTTAGAGAAGCTTAAGAGGTTGAGACTACTTGGCTAGTAAGACTTTAAGATCCCTGCATCGAATACTTACTAGTTATCATTTACATTTCATACTTGATATACTTTCGTATTTGGTACTTTGTTATTTTGGATTTTTGTTTATATGACTATGTATTGTTGTGGTTATGATTAACCTCGATACAAGTCCCCTCTTGTGTCAGGTGTTATCATAAAATTTTGATTTATTTAATGTTATTGCATTTTAGATATTCTCTATTGTGACATCAATGTGTTGTGACGATGCCTATCGTGTTACACCTTGTGTTTCTGCTTTAGCGGGGTGTGACATATTTATATCAGAGTCATTCCTTATAGAGAAGTGGGTAGTTTAACCTAGACTATAACCTAGGAGTCCTTCATATAGTTGCCTAATAGGAACTATGTGTGCTATAATTCCTTGCTGTGATTAATTGGTTCTAAATGGTTTTATTTAAACATGTTAAGTAGTTATCATACGATACAATTATGGGTGTAATTTACTTGATACAAATGTAATGACATGAGTTGCTTGTGTCCATTCCAGCCAACATGTTATAACATTTATTGATGATGCCTGGATGCAATGCTAGCTTATTGTGATTAATAGTTCAGGGGTAACTCCTACCCGTATAGTGATGTAATGGGATCTGGGGTAACGCCTACCCGTAATGTGATAGGATTTTTAGGATCGGGTAAAACTGCCTACCCATGTGGATGACATAAGATTGATTTGGAATTCATGATGCCTGCTTATAAGCCTATAAACCTGTTGATTTATATGTTCAAGCTTATTATTTGTTTAAATTCAAACCTACGGACTCACCAAAGTAATGTGACACTTGAGACTAAAACCATTTACAGGTGAATTAGAGAAGCTTAATGAGTTAAGAACTGCCTAGCAAAGTAAGACTTTCGGATCCCTGCCATCGAAGACTAACTAGTTTATCATTTACATTTTCGATACTTGATAAACTAATTTCGTATTTGGTACTTTGTTATTTTGATTTTCGTTTATATGACTAAGTTATTATGTGGTTACGATTAACCTCTGATCCAAGTCCCCTCTTGTGTCAGGTGTCTTCGAAACATTTTGATCTATTAATTTATAGCATTTTATATATTCTCTATTGTTACATTAATTGTTGTGACGATGCCTATACGTGTAACGTCCTTGTATTTCCCGCTTTAGCGGTGGTATGACAAGATTGGTATCAGAGCCATTGGTTATATTAGAAGTAATGGTGTTTGACCTAGACTATAAACCCCTTAAAAAAAAAAAAGGGAAAATTCCTTTAGTATAGCTGCATAATAGGATCTAAAGTTTAGTAGCTATCTAGGCGTTTTGTTTCCCCTTGTTTTATTTTTCTTGAGACTTATTATATCGCCCTACGGCTACTCGATAATCAGAAGATATAAAGAAGAGACAATTGAGTGGAGCGCCTCTCGACAACGAAGCAGAAGGGAAGTAGAAAAGTAAGAGGAAGAGGTCGACTCAGATATCCTGTCGGATGCTCGTAGCAGGCCTGGACTCGAGGAGTCGGGTGACTATTGCTAAAGCAAAGTCAAAACCAAGCGAGGCCCATATCCAGCTTATCCCGTCATTTACTCCGCCACATTTTAATATCGAGTGATTTCGTTTTGGAAATTATTTCATTTTTGGGGGAGATAGGCTTTCGTTTTCGTTCTGTCATTTTTGGTTTTAACTTTAAATAAATAAATATTGCATTGATGAACCATCAATTTGTTTATATCAAGGAGGTTCGTGTAAATTTGCTATGTGGTGTATGTATATATTTATATCGATATCCATTGAATATGGCTTGTCTTGGAATAAGTACACGTGCAGAAAGGATGCAATTATAATTATGAGGTGGCCAACCTAATTATAAAAAAAGGCATCACGCACAGTGGACTTGTGACCATGATTGCCTTTGATCGGTGTATTTTGTTAGGTGGTAGTCTATAAAGACGTTGATTAATGTGCGGTTGTATTACTAATATTACGTAGTCAATAAGCCATTCCTTCTACATAACATTAAACTGAATATTCCGAAACCTCTTATAAACACAATAAACATTATGAGTTTGTTCGTCTAGCTCGATATTTGTTTCAGATATCTAACCCATAATTTACATTGCCTGTTCAGTAAAAAAACAAGTTTGTAACGAATGTTTTATCATTTCCCATTCAGCGTCTTGATATAATTAATTTGTTTCGAAAGCGTTACAGGTGACAATCTGCTGCTTTTGGCTATTGGTACATTTCATTGGTTCTTTCTTGGCAATGATTACTCGTATGAATATCAGATTTTTCTTTTAAGCGATATTTGTTCGTAACAAGTTAGTACAAATATTTACTCCCTTCTTAATATATCCTTTAGTTTTCATAACATGTTAGTACTAATGTTTCTCTGTGTTGTCCTCTTGATCGTTAGTACGGATGAGTCCTTAAAAGTTCTCATTTGGTTCTGATGTCTTGCATTAATTTCTCTGGATACGTGTTCGTATTGACTTTTATTAAGACTAATAGTTATTTTGTTACTCTCATTAGATAGCCTCAAATCATAGATAGTTGTTGAAGTCCTTTACAATTTTCATCCCCTTTGTATTACAATGTCCTTTGTTTGAGTAACATAATTTAGTATAGATGTACGAATTATGAAAATCCTTTTGAAGTATATCTTGATGGTGTTTAGGGAAAACTAGTGTTTTGAAATGATTTTATGAATACGTTATGACACTGCTTTTATGTAAATGTCTCTTAATTTTTATGAAACTATGTTTACAATGATTTTTATGAAACGATGTGATACCGGTAGACTGTCAAGACTATGTTTAAAATGATCTTTACAAATAGGATACGAAACTATTTTTTATATGCTTGATAGATTTTATTTTTATTATGAAAAGTTGGTTAACAATGATCATAATGGTAAAGACAGCGATACACCGTTAAATACTGTTCTCGATTTATATGACAACCAGTTTAAAATGAATTTTAAAAAGATTATATATTAGATGATTTTTACTTAAAATGAATTTTTTTCTAAACGACCTTTCCTTAATGTTTTAAAATGATTGTATTAAAAATAGTATTTAGTTGGTTATTTCGAGTATGAGTCGAGTTACTGTGATCATTCCTCCATTTATATCCAAATCTTGATACTTATCGTTATTCCGGATATGTATCCATTGTCGTTGGTACCATTGTTGATTCTTTTTGTTTTGCTTTTCCTACGGTATATATGTCTATCCTATCTTTAAAAAGGATTCTTATGACATTTTGATCCGCATCTATTTGCATCTGAAAATCCCTTGATGTTCTAACCTTTCAATTCGATATTCGTTTGCTAACCCAATTCCCTAGTTCATAACCTTAGAATTCGTTTGAATATACGATTTATTCGACAAATCACACTCCATGAAGGGGGGTGGGGGGAGAACCTATGTTTCAAGAAGAAAGACTGGTTCATTTCGAATGTGCATAGACTCGAGAGTTGAGAGAAGCTGCTCCACCAAGAATATACCCGTAGGGCTTTGTATCCCCAAGATCGACGACTTGTTCGACCAATTACAAGGCTCGCGTTATTTTTGTAAGATAGATCTTCGTTCTGGTTATCATCAGCTGAGAGTGCACAAAGCAGATATTCCAAAGACCACATTTAGGATGCGGTATGGACACTTTGAGTTTACGGTTATGCCTTTTTGGTAACCATAGCATAAGACTGTTATTATTAGGACAAAATGATCCAGGGTGTCAAGCCGAAGCTAGACAAGTAGTCAGTGTGTTATAACGATGATAAATTGGATCTACACGAAGTCTATGGAGGATTACCAAAGTACATTTTGAAGATAGTTTATGGAGCTGCTCAAGAAGAAGAGAGTTGTTTGGCCAAGTTTTTCTAAGATGTGAATCTAAGCACACAAGAAGTATAATTTCTCGAACAAGAAGTTTAACAGCAAAGGTAGTTTTCATGTGAACCACTCTAAGATAGAAGTAGTATGAAGAATTGGAAAGTACCTTAAGAACGTCATCGAAGTGATATGATCCCATTCTGGGATTGGCAGTTACTATCAGCGTTTCATCGAGAATTTTTCTAAGATTTCTAAACCCCTCACTTAACTGACACAAAAGAATTAGAAGTACTAGTGGGGCGCAGAACAAGAAGAGGCTTTGCAGACATTGAAGGACAATTTGTGTAATGCACCAATATTGTCATTGCTTGATAGACCAAACAACTTTGTAGTTTATTGTGATGCGTTAAATCAAGGATTCAGATGTGTGCTGATGATGCAGAAAGGAAACGTAATTGTGTATGCATCACGCCAACTAAAGATACATGCAAAGAACTATAGCACTCAAGACTTGGAGCGGGGTGTAGTGGTCTTTGCTCTTAAGACCTGGAGGCATTACTTGTAAGGTAGAACAAATTGTTATCATACACTGAACAGACGAGTCTTCAGCATATATTTATTACCCAGTAGGAGATAAATATGGCAATCTGAGGCATAATGGATTTAGTTGTATTATTGACTACGACTGTAAGATCGTTATCACCAGGCAAGGCAAAGTAGTATAGCCGAAGCCATAAGTAGGAAGGAAAGGGTGACACCAAACGTGTGCAATGACTATGACTATCAAGTCAGGTGTTAAGGATAAGATAATTTGGCTATTCAAAGTGAGGCGTCCAAGGAAGAGAACGCGCGCAGCAGGAAATGCTGCATGGCCTACCAATAAATAGGAAAAGAAGGAAGAAGTGTTTTACTATATGGATCGAATTTGGGATTCATTGTAGGAAGTGTACGGACATTAAATATGGACAGGCTTATGCATCAAGGTACCCGATGACACCAGGAGTAAAAGACTTTACTATGAACCTTAAGATATGTTTGGTGGCCATGTAAAAGAAAATGGTATAGCACCTAGTTAGCGACTGTCTGACTTGATCAAAGGTGAAGGCTGAAACATCAAAGACCTTCGGTTTGTTGCAATAGCCAGAGATACCTGAGTGGAAATAGGATATAAAATCACCATGGATTATATCACTAAGTTGCCGAGGTCAAGTGGTGAGCCACTGAACCATTTGGGTATAGACTAAAAAGATAACTGACTAATTCAAGTCCTATTTTCTAGCTATACGTGAAGATTATAAGACGGGGAGGTTGGAAAGGTTGTATATTGATGCGATAATAGCGAAACATGAAGTACCTGTGTCAGATCCTCTCTGATCGTACAGATGGACATATATACCTCGTATTTTTGGCAAACAGTAGAAAAGCGTTGGGGAACGAACAACGGCTAGATATGAGTTACTGCTTACATCCTCAAAAAGGAAGGACAAAGATGAGCGTACCATTCAGACTATTGAGATATGGTTGAGAGCATGTGAGTAATTGATTTTTGGAGGTAGTTAGGATCTTCAATCTTCCAAAGCTGATTTTTCCTATCACCCATAGAATTATCATTCAAGGTATTCAATGATCTCCATATGAAGGCATTATAAAGAAGAAATGTATGTCAACCAGTTCTTTTGGGCAGAGAATTGGAGAAATGTCCCCCGTTGAGAACCAGAAATTGGTACAAGAGACAACTGATCAAGTGGTACAGATTAAGGAAGGCTCAAGGCGGCTAGAGATCGATCAAAAAAGAGCTATGCTGACACTAGGCGTAAACCATAATAATTAAACGTAGGTGATCAAGTATTGTCTTGATAGTAGTCCACCTTAAAAGGAGTAAATTCATTTTGGTAAGAACGGTAAGTTAGTACCAATGTATGTAGGACCATTTGAGATCACTGAAAGGATCGGTCCTGTAGCCTATTGATTAAGATTGCCTTAATAATTGAGTAGTATACATGATACGTTTCATGTGTCAAATTAAAAAAAAAGTATTTTGCGGATGCAAAGTTGCATGTGCCATTGGAAGACTATGTTGATGCATCCTAATAGTCTTATAAGACTCGTTGGAAGGCAAATTTTGGTACATAAGTTTACTTGCAGATCTTAATGCACTCTTAGATGCTTTTATGTGGTTTGGTTGAAGTTATATTTTTAGTAAACCCGAAGTCGAGCCATCTTTCCAAAAAGTTGAGCTTGAACAAACTTACCCCACCCCCCAATAATTAAATTTCAAACATTCTTGTTTGATGAGTTGCGAGATTAAGGATATGAAACAAGTTGTTACATAACATAAGTTTTATTGACGAGTTTTCCTCGGGACGGGCGAGGCGTTCATGTAATTTTGGATGATCTCATTCACTTATAATTCTTTAGATGCTATCTGTACCCATATTTATTCGTAATGCAAAATTCTCTTAGTAATAGAATACAATTAAATTTTGAGACAAAAATTTCCCTAATGGGGGAAACTGGACAATCGTAAGACCAAATCATTAGGTTTAATAAAAACCGTTGGTGTTAGTGCCTAGATTTAGTCTTTATGTAAATCAAATTGGGTGCATATGAATCATGAGTTATATATGAGTGAATGATGCAAGAAATGGGCGATATAGTCATTTCATTTTGTTGGAAATGATGCATATGAAAATGAAAATTTAGTGGTGGCATTATTTTATTTATGATGAAATAATTTATCATGTGCGAGTCGATAAGAGTTGGTTGTTCAAGTTAAACTTTATAGACGCGGATTCATAAATTATTTTTGTGTCTATGATAATAATTATTTGGTGAAAAAATAAAAGACGAAATATATATTTTAATAGTATGATGTTAATCTGTATTTTATTTAAAAGGTTACAAATAATAATTAAGTGGTGTAAATTACATTTTTAAAGATAAAATACATGCTTTTTGTGTAACATATAATATAAATTATATTGATAAAAATAAAAAACAATACGTGTGAAATTATCATGGATACGGAATAAAAAAGAAAAAAAAGAAAGATTTGTTTAGACTCCTATTGTATAAGGAAACATATCTTTTTGTGATATATATCCAGAAAACTACGTATCAATACACCTTCCTATCCCTTAAAACCTAAACCCTAGATCATTATTTTACCTCCCTCTCTCCCATGGTTCAGTCGACATCCCACAAAGAAGGATAAAAACAACCAAAAAAAATAACAAGAAAATTTAGGGCTCGAAGTTCGTGTTATATTTCGGTTAAAGGTTATTCGTTTTCACCCCTTTTTATTAAAACCTTTTAATTTATGTTATTGAGTAACATTTTTAATTAATAGGAATTATGGTTTTTTAAATCTGGAAGTAATTATGAATGTATATATATCATTAAATATTGATTATAGAAGTAATTAGTAGTGTATGTATGCGTTGATTAGGTTTAATTAAGTGTTAAAATCAGAATTGAATATTAGAAGAATATTAGTTTCTTGGCTTAAAAATCATCTACAAAGAGTCTACTTTCCAACAATGTAGTTTTGTGAATTGAAAGGTGATTAGAATTAGTCAAAACATTTTTACAAAGATTCGTATAGTCGAATCTGAGTTTTTAGAGTCAGAATTGAGTTGTGATTGTGAGTCACAAACCCAAACAAAACATTTTTTGCTAGTCATAGAAATTACTACTGATACAAGTTTCAAGGTGTCTATAACCACCTCTGTATTTTTTTTAGATTTTTTTCAAAGATCTAAGTATTTTTTAGAAAAATCAAACATATTGGTGCGCGATTTAGATATTTATTTTTTAGGATAGTTGTGTTTGTCGAATTTTTGAAAATTAGTAAAAAGCAGGTCAATACCCTTTTGGAAAAATTCCAGTGGTATTAAACCACATTAAATTTTATATGTGAAAGGGTTTTTAAAGTCAGCAGAGGTGGGTTTGGTATTATAATACAAATGTCGTATAGTGACATCAATTTATCTATAGTAAAATAGAAACTGTGAACATCGTTTAACTAGATAAGCTATGGTAAGTGTGTGAAACTGTGGTCTGGTCATAGAAATTAATACCAAACATTAGAAATCATCGATTGAAGGTTACGTGGATTGGGCCGTAAAGCCTTGACCATTTGTAACCCGAATTATATGTTTGTGTAGATTGTTGCTTGAATTTTTGTGCGCGCTTGAAAGCTTTGAGGTGAGTTTCTCGTAGCCCCTTTTTAAATATTTTCTTGGGGTGAAAAGGGATACAAAATTGTTTTGAAATATTATCCTGGAGTGATGTTAAAAGGTTTTAAATTAGTTTTTTATATGGACATGGATGCGTAGCTATATATGCGATACAATTATGGAGTAAGTCTACATCTACATATGTGATATCACGGGATACATGAGTTCTTGTGCCATTACAGCCAAATGAGGTAACACTTATTGATGATTACATAGGATTGCAATGCTAGCTTATTTTGATTTTTGGTTTCAGGGGTAAACGCTCCCATAATAGTGAAAGGGTGGGATCGGGAAACGCCACCCGTTAATATGTATGATTTTATGATCGAGGGTAACGCCTACCCCGTGAGGATGACATAAGAATGATTTAAGATTCATGATGCATTGCTTAAAACCTAAATTGTCCATCTGATTTACATGCTCACCAGCTCATATTATGTTTTAAGATAGAAACCTATAAGCTCACCAATGTAATGTAAACAAACTTAGAGTATCCATTTTCCATGTGAAGTAGAGAAGCTTAAGAGGTTGAGACTCTACTTGGCTATAGATCTTTAAGAATCCCTGCATTCAGAAAAAATACTTACTAGTTATCATTTACATTTCATACTTGATATACTTTCGTATTTGGTAATTTGTTATTTTGCATTTTCGTTTATATGACTATGTATTGTTGTGGTTATGATTAACCTCGATACAAGTCCCCTCTTGTGTCAGGTGTTATCATAAAATTTTGATTTATTTAATGTTATTGCATTTTAGATATTCTCTATTGTGACATCAATGTGTTGTGACGATGCCTATCGTGTTACACCTCGTGTTTTAACTTTAGCGGGGTGTGACATATGTCTTTTGAACACTTAAGGAAACACATTATCAATATGTTTTTTCGGGTACGTTCAATCGTAGCTACATCAAATCAAGGAGACTTTGGGTTATCTCATTATTATATTTTCCGTTGAGTCAAGATAACCGCACCTCCATATTGTTTTCATATAGGCGCACACTAGAACTCTTTATTTTTCTTAAAACAGTTATGCTGCCTGCATTCTGTAGACAGTCGGTTCCCTTCAATATTGAAGGATGGTTCCATCCTGCAGATGGAGCCAGCGAAGCCGGCTGATCAGTGGACTGTACATAACGAATTTTAAACTTTAAAAACCTACCTTTCCCTCAAAATTTCAACCTATTCTTAGCGAATAGACCTTAGAAGTTGACCTTTGAGCAAAATCTAATCATTAGGATTTTATCCAATTTGGAAGATAAAGAATTTATTTCTATACGACGTGTTCTATAAATAGCTACCTTGTTCCAAACATCCCTTCACCCATCTCTTT
>BQNB010140466.1:0-17411 GCA_026074375.1 Tanacetum coccineum | reverse complement strand
GAAACAATTTCAATCAAGATACATCTTATCAAGCTCCAACTCAACAAAATCAAGTTGTACCTTTAAGTAAGTTGGAGAAATTTAAGAAAACAAATGAGGCTAATATGAAAGCCATGCAAAATCATATTAACAATGTGAAAAATGAGTTAAGGAATGAAATGCAAACTTCGATTCAAGCTTCAATGTCAAATCAAACAAATAAGCTTAAGAACATGATGGCTAGCTTTCTCCAAATGAACACCGCTTCTACCTCGAGTTCGGGATCTCTCCCTAGCAACACCGTTGCTAACTCGAGAGGTGAATTGAAAGCCATCACCATCCGAAGTGGTCTTGTTCCTGATGGACCAACCGTTCCTATACCTCCTCTATTCATTAATCTGGAGGAGGATGAACATGTAGAGGAGACTTTAACTGACCCAGAACTCGCTGAGTTTACCATTAAGGTCCCACCTCCTCTTGTCCAAAAAGCTAAACCTCCTTTACAAAGAAATTATGTGGTTCACCAAAGGGATCCTCGTCACCCTCATATCCCTTATCCTTCAAGAATGAACCAAGAAAAACGGCAAGAGAAAGATGAAGTCCAAATTCACAAATTTTGGCAAATGTTCAAACAACTTCACATCAATATCTCTCTTGCCGATGCTTTGGTTCTAATCCCGAAATACCAAAAGATGCTTAAAAGTCTCCTTTCCAATAAGGAGAAACTTTTAGAGCTGGCAAATACACCCCTCAATGAAAATTGCTCAGCGGTTATCCTTAAGAAGTTACCCGAAAAACTAGGTGACCCTGGGAAATTTCTCATTCCGTGTGGTTTTAGTGAGCTCAAGTGCAAGGCCCTAGCCGATCTAGGTGCTAGCATCAACTTGATGCCACTCTCGGTTTGGAAAAAGTTAGGTTTACCCGAGCTTATTTCCACCCGCATGACCCTTGAACTAGCTAACCGGACAATTTGTACACCGGCTGGAATTGCAAGAGATGTCTTTGTTCCGGTTGGAAAGTTCACATTCCCCGCTGATTTTGTCATCGTTGATTATGAAAGCGATCCTCGTGTCCCCCTCATCTTGGGAAGACCTTTCTTACGGACCGCTCGTGCTTTGATTGACGTTCACGGAGAAGAAATGATTCTCCGTGACGGTGACGATCTTGAAGACTTGTTGGAAAATGAAAAGATTACCAATCATCCAAGTGGCAATCCCTCTTCTTCTCTCACTTCTCATACCGAGTTAACTTCACCGGAAGTTAATGAGGATATCTTTGATCCAGAGGGAGACATTACTGAGAACTTGCTAAATCTTGATAAAACCAAAGATCTCCCTCCATATAATGATAATTCTTTAAGTGGCAGTACCACTTCTTATTCACCTAGTCTCCCGATTTCTGAGACTAGCGACTATTCTCTTGAGGAGTTCGCCGAGGAACTCGCTCATTTTACATTTCCACCAGGAATTGATTACCTTCCCTTTGATGCCGAATTTAATCTTTGAGAAATAGAGTATTTGCTTAACCATGATCCTATCGAGGAAATGGATTATATTCTCGAATATTCGGTTGATAAAAAATCTGCTGATGACAATCTTGTTAATACCCTTTCTGAGATGTTCACCGATGAACATGCTCTTGATTACTCATCCCTACCATTATGGGATGATTATGATGATGAACTTTTTGATATTGAGACCGTTAATGATGATACTTTTGACTTCAAGGAAGATAAAATCAAAGAGTCTAAACTCTTGATTGTAGAACTTGATCCCCCTAAATCAAGTGATCTCCTTCCTTCCCCCGAGTGTGACTCGGTTCTCTATGAGGATTTTTCCGAGGTTGATGCTTTGCCTTCAACCAATAACAAGGACAAGTTATTTAATCCGGGTATACTCATTCATGAGAACCTTTTCGAAGTCACAATTCGAGTAACACCGGATAAGAATGTAAAGAAGATATCCATATCTAATGCTTCTTTAATTCTTGAGGATTTTAATCCTCCTCTTTATGAACTTCCTTTCCACAAAGAAGTTCCTGGGTCCGAAACTCTACTCTCGTTTTCATCCGAAAATGAGGAAAAAGTTTTCAACCCTGGGATTCTCACTTCTAAAGGAGTTCATACTTCTCTTCTCCCAGAATTATCTCATCGGGGCCCTAAAGCTTTCAAAGTCATTAAAATTTTTGAAAGCCCGATGGAGATTTTTCCTTGCTCTTATGGAGAGGACATCCATGTTTTGGATGTTCTGTGTCTCCATTTCTATCCCCCTTGACCAGCTCAAGTATGGGGGGATCGGGTCAAGCTAAGTGACCTTAAACAAGCGCTTCGTGGGTGGCAACCCATGCTTATCCTAATATAATTATAGTAGTAATGAATAAGTGTGTTATGTGATAGGCTCGCCTCTTCCGTTTTCCGTGTTTTGTGTTTTGTGATTGTATGTCCAGGATTGCCCGGATTGTGAAGACCCGTGCTCGTGGTTTTGTCCTTCGATCACTCGATCTTCACATCTTCAGCTTCATTATGGAAATCCAATATCCAAATCTTATCGACTAACGTTTATCTTTAAGCATACTTAATAAACGGCTTAGGATTTACGTAGAGACCCTTCTTAAAACATTGAGGACAATGTTCGGTTCTAGTATGGGGGATCTATCGATTTGATTGTGCCTGCAGTCGTTGTTTTCACGTAATCCCGTTTTTACCACCAAAATACCAAAAAAATGAAAAAATTTAAAATTTTCAAAAATAAAATAAGTGTTTTGTCACAATTTTGACTTTCCTGCTGGGTAGAATAAGAATAAATTTTGACTCGATCGAGCGTGTTGAGCTCTAGCTTGTTCCTTAACTTTTAGACTAAGCATTCGCGGATCTTTGCGAAGAACGAGAAATGATAGAGCTAAGTATGAGTTAGATGCTAAACAAGGATTATTTGGAAATCTTAAGAGCTCATAAGTGTAGTTTGTGGCTTTTTCTCCCATAAGCTCCTAACCGGACTAATAATACGTGCTCTCTTCGAAAATTAAACTTAAAATCAACAATTTTTGAAGTATAGTCGATATCAATAATTTTAGTTCAAATTTATACTTAAATTTTCTAAAACGAAATTTTCTCTATATCATGGTAATATAAAGTTAAAAAAAAGAAAAAAATAATGAAAAATGTGGTAATAATAATAATAAACTGTGGGCTGATAAAAGTTTACTGCATCTTGTCGGCTCACAACCGATGTTGCAGTCTTCTAAATAAGGCACATAGTATTTATCCGAGACTGATAAAAGTTTGCTGCATCTTGCCGGCTCACAACCGATGGTGCAGCCTTCAAAAAGGTCGAGGATTTACATTGTATCATGGTTATATTAATGTTAAGTGTGAAATAATGTGATATAGGGAAAATCTCTTTTTCTTAAATTTAAATATGCTTTTGAACTAAGACTATTTCATTTTAAGTTGTGATTTTATGTATATATGGGAAACCTAAGAGTTTTTGAAACCGAAGGTCCGTGAGTCCCGATACTAGTCTCTGTGGGGTGTCAAAAGCCTGGTCACTTAGCCGCAAGGTTGGGATGTGCCGAGACGAAAGTCGCTACATGGGATGATCTCGCATTCAAACTCATTATTCTCGGGTGGAACGTGAAACATAGAAATTTTGCAAAACGTTGATCCATGGTTGAAATTCAAAATAAGCACATTCACGTAAGATATAATAATTGCCGGGAGCGGAAAGTTTCACAAGGTACAAGTATGAGTAGTGTTAGCATCTTTACTTATATTTAACGGTGATTTCGTTTTAAGCTTGGTTAGGAATAAGTGAAAAGTCAAGAACGTTAAATTTATCCTTTTTGGGGCATTTTAAGATTGAAATGTTTCTTATTCTATGATCCCTAAAAGTTATAAAATAACGAAAGTCAAATATGTTAGTTAGTTGCTTAAAAAGAAAAGTACAAAAAAATGAGAAAAACAAAAAATACAAAAATATGTGTAGGTATAAGTGTATATATTTAAAAATGGTCAAAACGGGGCTTTTCTAAACTATTGATTCTTTCATGCCCCTTGACGAACACTTAGTTACTTTTCGAGGTTATTAGTCGAGGGGGATTGAGGGTCTTTGTTTTCTTAAGTGTTTACTTATGGCATTGCGTGAGGACACGACAATAATTTAGTATGGGGGATTTTGGTATGTGCTTAATTACACATACCATTTTCCATTAAAACCGGACTTAAATGACCAAAAACGTACCAAAAATACATTGTATTTGTATGTTTTCACTTATATTGTGCAGGAAACGGATATCCGACAAAAGGACGAAAAATCAAGCAAAAACGGACAAAACCAAGCACGGAATGGAAAAGCGTGGAAAAGCCAAAGTCAAATCAAAGTCAAAGTCAACCCGGAAAAGTCAACGGTCAAAACCGGAGCCGACACCGAAGAATACTTAATGGGCCCACCCGAACCCATCTAATGGGCCGGATAAGCCCATTAGTATATTTAATAAAGATTTTAAAAGGCCCAAAGTCCAAATCTTATAACCGGCCCAAACACCATTAAAAAGCCCAATCCCCCAAACTGCCCGTTAACCATCAACACTTGTAACTTAACCCTCGTTAGTCCTCATTGGACTAACTTTTCAAAGCCCCATATAACTTTGAGGGGCTTAATCTGCCATGTCCCTAAACTTTCACTCCCACAAGGACTACATTTGCAACGAAACATATATGAATGAGGGACCTTTCTTGCCCAAACTCAAAACACCTCCCCTGTCCCTTTTATATCTTTGTTTCTCGCCAAACTAAAAACCCCACCACTGTTCACCATCCCCAAAATCTCTCCACACCTGCAACAAACCAACACCCCATTGGATATCAAAAAGAAGGGCAATGATCAAGAGCCAGCTTATAAACAGACAAGAGCCAGCTTGGCAATCCTCCCTCACCCCATTGGATATAAAAAAGAAGGGCTATGATCAATTCGACTAAACAAAATAAACCCCAAAATTTTTTTATATACCCCCCCCCACCCAATTTTTTCCCCCCCCCCCCCCCCCCCCCCCCCCCCCCCCCCCCCCCCCCCCCCCCCCCTTTTATACATTTTTTCTGGTATTTGCCACTTGCAATCCATAATAAACTCATATTCGTCCTAATGGTTAAAAGAAAAGATGGATGGCAGTGATTAATTGACTTGGGCACCACTCAAATTCAAGGGCTTGGATTGATTTTTGAAGTCTCTCACACAACAAACACACCCCTTGGACCCCTCACAGAAGAAGCACAACAAGAAGAACCAAGACCTAGAACCTTCATAGCTTTTATATAAATAGGGCCTCATTGTAAGCCTTTGGGCATCTAGAAACTCCTGTTCGAACTTCATTTACACGCCCGTGTCGATGTTAATCAACATTTCTAGGTACGTAAATGTTATCGATTCCAAAAGACATGTCGAGACGAATATTTTTGTGAAACATTTTCTGATTTTTTTGATTTTGTATTTTTCTTTTTGAAATTTTATATTTTTGTATTTTTCTTCTCAAAATTATTTACATGTTGACCTCAGCATTGTTATGTGATGGTGGAATAGTAATTCCAACTCTTGTCGTGATGTAGCTGTCTTGTTTGCTGGAGGAACAACTTTTGGAAGCAGCTTTGAACTAGACAGTTCATTGCTGTAGTCGTGAATTCTGAGTTCTGAACTGTTAAGATCAAAAGTCATTGCATGTTTATCATATCAGAATTCCTTGAAGCCCTGGTTTCTGAGATATCAGACTTTTCAGCAACCAAACTCTGAGTCCTTCCTTTTTGGGATTGAAAGATTATAACAACCTGTAATTTTCCAGTATTTTCATCAATGTAATATCTACTTACTATATTGAGTACAACCTTTTTCACGAGAATATTTTTCGTTTTTATTCCATTCCATTATGTAACCTAGTTTACATTTCTTAAGTAAACGAGCTCACACAACCTCTATCAATGCCATCTATATCTATATCATGTAAACATCCTAATATGTCAAGTCTATATCTTAATATCATTTTTACCAAGTACATTATCCATTTAACGTACTTTTCAAAACGTTATTGTTGGATCGATATACCTCAGTATAATAAGCCTTTAGCCTGTAAAGGATGTTACTTCCTTGAATAAATCCAAGTCGATAACAATGAAACACTGATGTAATACAATTAACTATGCGGAAACTAGTTAACAGTATCAAGAAGAACACACAATGATTTAACAAACGATTTGTATTATCACACGTTGAATCTGCCTAAGTTTGCAGATCCCTAATACAATACTTATCTCTAATACTTCTAACTAATGCTTTTTGTTGTTTTTGTTGTTGTTCTCTGTGTGTCATTCTAATGCCTTCCTAGAGATCCTTTTATAAACATAAGGATAACTCTAGTAGGTGTACAGTCCTTGTATGACACAAATACTAATTAATACTAATCACTAATGTAACTGTTACATGATAACTACTAATGTAACCGTTTAATCCTTTAAAGTTCCTATATTAAAGGCAGTACTTCGACTTTTCCATACTAAGCAGGCAGTACTTTGACCTTTTGACTTAGCAGTACTTTGACCTTTTGACTTGTATTTCCCAACAATCCTCCCCTAACTTGAATTCTACTTGCTTGACTTCAAGTTTCTTGATGGTTGGACATCTTTCTTCAGCATCAATACAAGTCTTCAATCTTCTAGATATAATCCTCTAAGCAGTATCTTGTATACAATCTGTTTGAGTATCTTGAAATGAAACCTCTTGTTTTGAGCATAAACACTTCTTCAAAAATTCTTTGTCTTTGCATCAAACAGATTGTTCTTCAATCAGCTGCAGGTCTTTTCAGCAACATAAATGGTTTTTATGAGCCTTTACCAAGTAGCCATTCACTCTTGGGCTAGTCAGTTCTTTGGTACCTAGAAAAGGTAATAATCCATGGTGAACTGAAAACCACTTCAACACTCAGAACATGAATCATAGTGTGTTGAATACTATATGACTTTTGGTAAGTCATTACAACCATGAACGGATTTGATAAGTCTTTACCTGTAGCCGTTTGCTCAGGACTAGCCAACTCTCAGTAATAAAACATTGGTGAGTTGAGAACCATATAGTTTTGAGCAAACTATTAAAGCTATAAACCTTCTAGTCTTCTTCCTCTGCTGATGATTCTTTCAAACATTTCTTTCACTTCTGCACTTGAGATCTTATAAACCTTAGAAGTTTAATCGCCTGTGAACTCTCATGATCAACCTCTAATTTCTTCTTCAACATCTTGGAAATCATCTCTTGGCTTAAAGGATATTTCTTCTCTGTCAACATATGAACTGCTAACCTTTCTCCATCACAAAACTGTGAAATACACAAAATATCATATAACCTCCAGCTTAACAACTTGTATTCATGTTGATCTTTCAAACCTCTCATCCATCTTCATCAGGCTCAAACAAAGTGAGTAGATCTCCACAAAGCATCATATCAAATCCTTCTGGTCTTGAAGCACTATACCTTTCCGTGACTAATCTGTACAATTCTTCTACATCCAGTCTATCAAAGTCTTTAAGCATCTCACTCAATATCTTATAAATCTTGGAACTGCCATCTCCTCTAAATACTTGATAATACATGTAAGTCTCTGTCAAAACAAAAGTCTTCAATCCACCAAAACAAAAAAACAAATTGGTAACTTTATAGATATAGATTCAAATCTATAGGAAACCTCTTCTCTTGGTATGATGTCTAAAAATCCTTTGAGTTCATCTTCTCAGCATCTTTCCTCCATTGTTTGTCTCTTCATTAGGCTTTTTCAAAGGAATGGATTCTTTATCTTTGCTCAGTTTCTTTAGCACATCTCTTCTTCCATCTTTGTCAGCAGACATCGTTTTTTCAGGAGATTCTCAGAAGACCTTTTTAGGAGACTTTTGCTTTTCACTTCCATGCTTTCATCTATAGGCTCAATATTTTGATTAAAATCCCAAACCTTTTCAAAGATTGGCCTTATGTTATTGTAAGACATTCCCTTGAAGTCACTGATCTTTTAGTTCCCCTGATTCTTCAAATATTTGATTATATTACTTCTTGCTTGGTCAACTGTCTTTGGCTTCATTTTTAGAGTATGATATCTGATGACTGAAGGATCATTCCAATATATCTTCTTAGTAGACTTGGCTTCATCCATAGATCTTTGTCTTTCCTCTTCATCCCATTGTCTTGTAATCTCTTCATCTCTTGCAATATGAGCTCTTTGTTTCTCATTCATTTGCTTTTCAAGTCTGATGGCTTCAGCATAACTTAACCTTTCTTGTTCAAGCTCCTTCTTAGACTTCTTCTTGGGCTCTTCCTCTATCATTATGGCTTTTCCCTTATCTTGTCTTGATCTTTTCTCTGCACTCCTTCTTGTATAGGTAACAATTCCTCCAGCAGTACTAAGAAGTACCTCAGCAGTACTAACTATTGGAACTTCTTCAGTAGTACCTTTCTTTGCACCTTACTAGCAGTACCTTTCTTCAAACCAGCAGTACTAATTTCATCACTTGCCTTCCCACTACCCTAGTCACTTCTTGAATGAATAGTTCAGTGTCAGTACTTGCTTTTTCTTGAACCTCTTCATCAAATAACTTCCTCCCCTGTTTGGAAGAATCATCTTCAAAGGCTTCATCATCTGAGAGAACAACCCTAGCTTGTTTCCTTGCTTTCCCAATCTTTATCTGAGACTCTAGCTTCTTGACCCTGAGAATAAGCTTGGTATAAGCAGAACTATAAGTTTTCTTTGTCTTCATCAAGTCAGCCTCTAAAACTCCAATCCTGTCAGAAAGTGTGGTAACTAAATTCATCAATTCTTGAAGTTTCAAACTACCCTCATCACTTCCATGTGAGTGAACAGCATGGAGAGGTGAGTCATGGGGTGTAGGAACTTGGTGTTCTGGTCCAGGTTGTGTTGGTGATGGTTGTGTGGGTGAGGGTTGAGTAGGTGAGGGTTGAGTAGGTGATGGTTGTGTAGGTGATGGTGTATGAGCAAGGGTAGGTTCAGGTGACTGTGAAGGTGTAGGGGAAGGTGAAGATGTGATTCTGGAAGGTGAAGTTGTGATTCTGGAAGGTGAAGTGGAGGGTGCAGGAACATCTAACATAGTGGGGAATAGAGCAACCTCGTCCTCTGTATCACTGCATTTCCCCGAATAGTGTATGTAAGAGATTTGCGTAGCAGATAATACATAACTATTATACTATTATATAAATAACTTATGTTATTTCCACTAGGTTGTTATACAGTTATGTCTTCGTACACCCACCCTTCTATCCCTTTTGATTACGATGTGAAGGATGCTCTTTCCTCTACAAATGCTCCTAACTATACCCCGACTTCACCGGACTATTCCTGAGATTTCTTTCCTCCCGAGGATATTTCACCACCTAAAGACACTGAGACTCCTGTTGAACCACCCATTCTAGTATCTCCATCTTCATCAGTAGACAGGAGAAGGTATACTACACACCTGTAATGGTCAACACACCACCATCAGACAAACCCATTGATGGAGTCAATCATCGCAGAGTAAGATAACTCATTAAGGAATCATACCGCGACCAACTGGAAAGTGAACCAGTCCCCGAGTAACTTGATGAGACAGATACTATTTATAATGTTCATCTCTGGAAATAATCATTGAGGATATCTAGGTTTAAGAGTCTTCTAAACAAGATCCAAGAACTCAAAAACAACAACAAGAGAGAACCATCAGATTAGATCTGTGTCGTTTACAGCTTTCTAGAATCCAACCACTAGATGTATGAATAATGACACTTGTACAAATTTTGCAAAGTTAAATTATATAGACAAGTTATTTATATACAGTGGCAATTTCGTTATACCTCATTGATTTCATAATACCAAAGTGATGTCGAAATGTCTAACCAAATACTGAAGTATGATGAATTATACTTTATCCGGGATTACTATGATTCTCTTACCATCTAATTTTCTCAAAACCTTTGTACCTAGAAACACTAAGCCTTTTATTGGATCACTCACTCCATTATCTCTGTATCTATCTCTGGAAGTCTTAAATTCTAAAATTTTCCTGTAATGTAATATCAAAGAATGATCACAAGTCTTTGTATTATAATGAGAATTTTCAAACCCTTAAACATATGATCTGAATATATCGTTTTATGGGTTCTTATTCTATGTTGTCTTGTATATATTAATAGATGCCTCCCAAGAGAACATCAACATCTGAAACACCAACTATAACTCAGGTTGCCATCCGGTAACTGATTGCTGATGGTATTGTTGCAGCTCTGGAAGCACAAGCTGCTACCATGGTAAATACAATAGGAATGTAATAAGTAACTACAAAGGTTTTATGAGTTGTCAACCTTCCTATTTCAATGGTACGGAAGGAGCTGTTGGCCTCATCCGCTGGTTTGAACGTACTGAATTGGTATTTTCTCGTAGCAAGTGTGTCGAGGAAGACAGAGTGACATTTGCTACTGGTAGTCTAACTGATGACGCCTTGTCCTGGTGGAATACATACGCCCAACCTATTAGGATAGACAAGCCAACATGATCACCTGGACCGAATTGAAAAGGCTCTTGACCAATAAGTATTACCCTCGAACTAAAGTCAAGAAAATGGAAGACGAATTTTACAACTTGGCTATGAAAGGAAATGATCTCAAAACTTACGTTAGAAGATTCCAGGAATTAGCAGTCTTATGCCTAAACATGGTACCAAACATCGAGAAGCTTATGGAAGTCTTTATCGTGATACCTAGAAAATTGAGAGGAAATTGTTTACTAACTTCAAAACCCACAAACTCTAGAGGTAGTTTAATACTAAACCCAGAGGTGATAGAGCAGGTACTAAAACATAATTATGCGCAGAAACCAATATCAACAAAAGAAAGTTAGAGATATAAAAACACCACAAAAACAACAATCTACCCAAATGAACGCAACAGATAAATAAAACCACTCCAACAATCACAACAATGACAACTATCAAAATAACCACAACAATCACAACCGTAATAATGATTACCACCAACAGCAGAATAGAAGGCAAGAAACTATCAGAACTTATGCTGCCACCCCAACTGAGAACAAAAGGTATACTGAAAACAAAAGGTACCATGGAAACCTTCCTTTGTGTACAAGATGCACCCTGCATCACACAGGAGTTTGCACTATCAAGTGTCAGACTTGCAACAAAGTGGGTCATCTGACCAGGGACTGCAAAAACTAAGGACTTCTATTTCCAAACCATCACTCCATCACTCAACTAAATCTCGGGACGAGATTTCTGTAAGGTTGGGGGACTATAACAACCCGTAATTTTCTAGTATTTTCATCAATGTAATATCTACTTACTATATTAAGTACAACCTTTTTCACGGGAATATTTTTTGTTTTTATTCCATTCCATTATGTAACCTAGTTTACATTTCTAAAGTAAACGAGCTCACGCAACCTCTATCAATGCCATCTATATCTATATCATGTAAACATCCTAATATGTCAAGTCTATATCTTAATATCATTTTTACCAAGTACATTATCCATTTAACGTAACTTTCAAAATGTTAATTAATCAAAACAATCATTAAACGTAAACGATTATATCAAAACACTAAATTATATGTAATGTAACCATATAAAATGAATGTGGCAATGCTTCAAGCATGTGAACAAGTGTAACAATGCTCACAAATGAAATTATATTTTCCCACTAATTAATGTACAACCCATTAAAGGTCAATGTATAAATCTATTAAGCATAGAATTCAAACCATGCCATTTTTCACCATTTTCATTTTAGATTTCTTACCACCACTCTAGCACAAGGTACAAGCACTTAATGCATGACTCCTAAACCCTAAACCTAAACCAAGTCATCTAAATACCCTAACTAAAACCCTAAACCCTAAACAAAACCCCTAAAACCCTAATTTCACTTAAACCTAAAACCAACCCTAAAAATTCAAAACTAAGTCCTAAACCTTAATCCTAAACCCTAAATCTTAATCCTAACACTAATCCTAAACCCTAATCTATCCTTAATCCTAACCTTAATCCACATTTAAAAACCCTAACCCAAAATAAAATGAACCCGACACCCCTTTTGCACCTTACAAGCACCTTATTTACCACCTTGGCCACCACATTTGCAAAATCACCTCCTTATCACTTATATGTAACCGAACCCCCCTAAAACCCTTCCACCTTGCATATCTACCTCCATAGCCCACAATACTCACCTTATAGCCTCCCTTAGTCATCACTCTACAGCCCTTGAACCCCTCTCTAAGTTTTCTTGGCCACCAAGGTGATTTTGAGCCTTATAAATAGCCAAACACCCCATTCATTCAAATCACACCTCAAAAAATTCATATCACCACTCCAAATGGATGTTACTAAATCAGACCACAGAAGGATCAGTGAAGTCCCTAAGCTCAAATAGAAGCCAAGAATCAAGAAAAAGGAGCCCTTGAAGTCGTTACTAGGCGTACGAACCCGAAAACCCCATTTCGACCTATTTCTAGCTCAAGTAAGCTTAGTTCTTGTTCAATAAGCTTATAATCTATATTAAGAATGTCATAAATACTCTAGGATCCTATATAAACTCTGTTTTAAGCATGAATACCCAAACCCATGTGTTTTTTATTAAAACCCTAAAAACGACCCGTTTTGATTTTCTAGCTAACGAATCCTTTTTCAAAACTTTTGTTACGTTAGAACATCTTATTTTTGCTTATTATAATAAGCTATAACCTGCAAATATCATTTGGAACCTTAAAATAAGCTTGCATGGCTTTTTGGACTTGTTTTGCAAATATTTCCATGCATTGGGATATATATCGTAACTTTCTGAAATTTATAACTAAAGGGGCTGAAAATGTCATTATTCTAAAGTTATAACTATAAGGACCTATTTTTCCAAGTTTCAAAGTTAAAGGTTTAAATTATATATATATACTTTATATATAAAGGTACTAAATTTGTAAAATTCTATAACCAAGGGTATATATTGCTAATTTTTCAAACTTAAAACTATAAAATAATATTTTTATATAAATTATAAAAATATATATTAATATTATAAAACTCGATTTTATTAAAACCCGACATATTTACCGTTATTAATCATAAATTGACGCATTATCCGATAAATATTTTACGTAATTTTTAATCGACTATCTTTTGAAGAAAAAAAAAAAAAAAAAAAACTTCAAATCTTATCTTATCACATTACTAAGGAATTCTTCAATGAAGGGTTTCATTTGAGTTTCCCTATTTGACGAGTTTTGCTGGTTACGATTAAAGTGCACAAGCTTACTCATACGATACTCATGGCACTCTGGAATATGATAGCCCAAAGTGATACAATAATTCCATTATTTAATAAATCGAAAGATATACGTTAAACTATGTAAGTTTAGAAACATAAACCATCCCACTTAATACTTGACGTAATTACTTCAAGTTGCGTACAAAGCCGTTACTTCACTTGATATACTTTTTGCCATCAATCAGATTATCCATGTACTGTTAAGGTGAAGTCCCATAGCCTCGCCTTTTACTTATTTACATGTTTTTATAACCGCGAGGGTTAATGCTTGTTTATACAAATTAAACACAAGTGAATTGATATAAGAAATGGTTCCATCACGTGAATATCTCATCTTATTTTGATTTCCAAATTACGTGGGGGATTCATGCTATAAACTATGATAACTGTTTTCCAAACTATATGTTATCCTGATATATATTGCTAAGTAACCATCCATTTTCCCATAAGACATCCCATTCTCTCTTTGGGTAATAGCACCCAGTATCTCTTTGGGTAATAGCTCCCATCTCTTTGGGTAGTAGCTCCTAGTATCTCTTTGGGTAGTAGCTCCCAGTATCTCTTTGGGTAGTAGCTCCCAGTATGTCTTCGGATAGAGGCTCCCGGTTCTATTAAAATATGTGATTCATGAGCTTAGGGCAATAATACTGTTTTTCATGATAATACTGTTTTCCATGATAATACTGTTTTCCATGATAATACTGTTTTCCATGATAATACTGTTTTCCATGATAATATTGTTTTCCATAATAATTGTACTCATTGCAATTATTACACTTATGGGTGTATAACAACGTCACCCACTATTAAACTTGTACTCAACTATTATAACTGAAAACCTATGAATTTCACTCAACCTTTGTGTTGACCCTTTTAGCATGTTTATCTCAGGTAATTGAGCAACCTATGGCACAGAGTGGCACGGACTTGAAGATGGCTAAACTGTTATCATTCAAACTTTATGTTTCTAGATTTTAGGACCTCCTTTGTGAAACTCTGATATGATATTGAATGATAACTAAATTTTCCAAAACGTCTCTTTTGAGTCGTTTTCTATGATTATGTCTGTTGATCCATGAAGTAATACCCCAGATTAGCTTTCGCTGCTGTATGTCAAAAAATGAGGGTGTTACAAAGATGTACCTGCACTTAAGTTAAGAGTACCTGCACTGACATCAAGAGTTTGTTCGCATTCATATTGGTTAGTGATATCGTCTTTTGAACCATTTGTGGGTTCACTCTCAACCTTGTTTGTGCTAGAGGCGAATATCTTTCCAGTAGGAACCTATCTAAGACCAACTGTGTTGAAAATTTTACCCGTCGGTTTCCACCTAAGACAAGATCTAGGAGTCATTGGTTTCTCATGCACAACGGAAGTCTTTTTTATTGAAATCCTATGCCCTTTTAGGATCTGTCTTTCTGGTTTCTTTACAAAACTTGTTTGTTGTACGGGTTTGTTTCTGTTTGTTGTCTTATTGGATGGAACCTTAGCACGTGAGTTGACCTCATTCAAGAATTTCGTTACACAGGTATCATGATTTTCATTAAAGACACATTTCTGTCATGTCGAGCAAACAAAATGTTTGGAGTCAGAAAAATTCCTAGAATTCCTAGAGTTTTCTGCTATGGGCACAGTCTTTGTCGTTACGCAACTACTCTTAGATGCAGGCCAATTCCTAGAGTTTTGGTTATTGATCTTAGATTTTGGTTTGCTACCATTAGCTGTGCTTTGTGATCTAGCAGAAGGCAGTACACTAGGTTCTAAATTCCTACTGCTTTCTTGTATCTTTTTCTTAGCTTCATCTAGGTAGTGATTATGAACCATGTCATTTGAGCTATACCTGGATGAGCCAGGTGCAATCATGTAATGAGGTTTTGCAACTGCAGATTCTNCCCTGCCATTTTGGTCTTAGATTCTCCTCTTGTATTCTTTGTTTAATGATGTCTCAGGACTCAGATACTCCACCAACTCATTAATTTTATTCCGTTTTAAGTATTCCGACAACATCTTTAAAATAACTAGATATCGGTGATGATGTCACAAAAGCGCCGCACAACACATGCTCGAGAAACCTCTGCACCACCAAATGTAGTCCTTACAAACGATGACCTTTTGATCGAAATATTAATCCAGTTACCTATTCTCTTTATTCATTTGTTTACAACCGTATCAAAAGAATGGCTAAGAATTCTTAAAATCCCTGATTTCACCCGCAACCACAGCCAAATCACTAAACTTGACCCTCTTGTTGGTTTTTTGTTCACATTAAATCTTTGTTTGAATGTGATTTTGTGTCGTTATTTCCTAGACTTTAGTCCAAAAAAACCGCTTTGGATAGCTCCTTCACTCTTGTCTCTATTAAGGAAGCTAATAATGTTAATATCTTGCAGTCTTGCAATGGTTTGCTTCTGTGTAGTGGTTCGGGGATGCCTGTTTTTGATTACATGTATAATCCATCCACTAATCAATATATAAAGCTTCTGCATCTAGATTGATCGCTTGATAATTCACCTTATTATAGAAGTGCTGGATTGAGAATGGCCTTTGATCCTACAAAATCACTGCACTACAAATTGGTGGATGCTTGACGCACATCTTGTTGCATTGATATACAAATTTATTCTTCAAAGATAGGAAATTGGAGCCTCTACAAGGACCATTTTAACTACTTTAGTTTTGATCATTTGATAGTGCAATCTATTAGAATGATGCCTTACATTGGCTTGAAGCTGAGAATATGCAGCTTCTGCATTACAGATTAAATATTTAAGACCAAGAGCATTCAATTCTAACGACCATATGAATCCTTCAAGGGGGAATGAACTTCCTCGAGTCTTATGGCTATATTGATCCAATGGTAATACTCATACAAATACCTCACATGTTGCATCTGGAAGGGAAATTGGTTGAGTCGCGTGAGCGTTTGCTTCTTGTTTGTAGAGATGATATTTGCTCTAGCGAGTTTACTATCTACGAGATGATGATAGGGTGTTCTATTTGGACGGTTAGGTGCCGTGTTGATACTGATGACTTTATGACTCCCCTTCTTGAAGGTTGGTCGATTCGGTCTACTGTTTGGAGCATTGTTTTGGGAGAAAGGGAAAAAGATTCTTTTTTGGTGATCAACTTGTTTGGAAATGTTGTACAATATAGGGTAAAAGTCATAGTATACCAACGCACTTTTTAAAATTTACGACAATGAACCATTTACTTTTTTTATTACCGATACCACCAACGTACTTTCAAATTATTTTTTAACTTGAACAAAACGTTTGTATCGTTAGTTATTATGTGACAACGTTAGTTCATTTAGCTAACGATCGTTTGCGTCGTTAGTCCTTATGTTCGTCCTCTTTGAATTTGTTATTGAGTTTACATTTATTTTTTAAGCAAAATTCATAAAAATATGTGAGGAAGTTGCAAAAATCGTCCCTGTGGTTTTCATATATATATATTTTTTGAAATTTTTTTCTTTCGAACATTTTTTTTGAAAAAAAAATTTGAATTTTTTTCTAAACTTCTTTTTTTCGAAATTTTTTTATGTGTATAATTTTTTTTTTCGAATTTTATTATAAAAATGTGTATAAAAATTTTCTCGAATTTTTGTATAAAAATGTGTGTAAAAATTTTCGAAAAAAAAATCGAAGCATAAAAAATTTTCGAGGAAAAAGAAGTTTCCATAAAAAATTTCGAAATTTTTTTTTGGAAAAAAATTGTTCGAAAGAAATTTTTTTCGAAAAAAAGAAAAATATATGAAAACCACAGGTATGATTTTTGCAACTTCCTAAAACGATCGTTAGCTAAATGGACTAACGTTGTCACATAATAACTAACGGTACAAACGTTTTGTTCAAGTTGAAAAATAATTTGAAAGTACATTGGTTATATCGGTAATAAAAAAGTAAATGGTTCATTATGGTAAGTTTCAGAAAGTAAGTTGGTATTCTATGGCTTTTACCCTTATAAGTAAAGTATCATTTCCAACATGGTACTCCCTTGGGGGTTTTGACTTTTGAGTCAAAATTATACAAAGAAACATAAGTTAGGCAAATTATATAGATTGGGCTTAACTGGCCGCTGCTT
>BQNB010140465.1:5900-17411 GCA_026074375.1 Tanacetum coccineum | reverse complement strand
TGGTAACTCATGATCAACCCAATAAAATGTCTTACACTTTGAACCCTACAAAAATAAAAACAAATGAGAACTTACAGTAGCATTCATCTTTGTAGAATAACTGGTTCATCACATACGCAATGGGTTGGAGGGGTACCATGGTGGTGGCTTCGAATAGATGATGAGGAAGACATTTTGGGTTTTGGGTTTCGAATGGATTTGGGTATGAATTTAGGGTTTCGAATGGATTTTGTTGAAAATCGTTTTGCTCATCTAGGATGTTAATAACAATGATTAAATAACACGCAGCGGAATACTAAAGAACATAATCAATGTTATGAACAAGGTTTTAATTCATAAACTAACTAATACATATAGATGTTGATCATTCATCTATTACTATGCTAACTAATATACACACACGTGTGTTCTTCTATTAGACTCTCATTGGAGAGTTCTAACTATGATGGATGATAAAACTATTCACCCTACCTCTCTTTATATACTAGAGAGACTAGGGTTTACAAGAAAACCTAGCTTTGATAAGAAGCTAACTTAATATTGCACATTAAGTACTTGCTGTTTCATCTTTCTTCTTTTCTTCATATGTGGTTTTGTAATCATCAAATCTTTTTTTTTTACTTTTGAATTTTAAAACAAGAATGAAACTTTCGAGGACGAAAGGATCTTCAAACCAAATCGACAACCACAAAACGTAGGAATCGTAAACACTAGTCCCCGGCAACGGCGCCAAAAACTGATTGCAGTTTTACATACATATAAAATAATATACTTATAGAGAAATTAAGGAAATCCCCAAATATCCCTTGGACAATTCCACTCACAAAGATATATAAAATACGTATATCAAACCGGGCAAGTATGATCACCCGGGTCGTTTTCCCCAATGACTAGTGCAATTGAAACCACGTTTTAAGTTCGGATCCTGATTTGAATAAGCAAGGATATATGATTTGGTTTACATGTAGAAGGATAAGCATGCATGTTAACAATAAGCTTCTCTTAAAAGTATGCTAACCATCTTTTGAATCACGAAATCAGTTGGCTTCAAATAGTAATTATTAATGAAAATCATCTAAGTGCAATAACATCATCCTCTCTTATGTGACTGTTGCCTCAGCCGGCGATCTACTTGCAATCCTTGTTTGTACGTAACAAAAAGGTTACCCTTGTCACATAATTGATTAAAAAGCCATTGCATCAAATGTCTTCATAATACTCTCTAAAACAAACCATAAACTTTATCATCGTTCAAGACCCAAATGCGTCCAATAACCTAAAAAGTATGTGTCATCCGATATCGACCAACGCTAGCGGTACAAACTAGATATATCGGACAAAACAAACGATACTATCCAAACGGTACAAACTCAAAAACTGCCATTTTAGTGACCAACTTTCTGTCCCAAAACTGTCACCAAAAATGTTACTATACCGTCACTAGTTTGTTGCAAAACTGTCACCAAAGCTATGCTCCTTCCTCCTATTATAATTAGTGACACATAATCTGTCGCTGAACTGTTGCTATACTGTCGCAAATTTGAGCGGTACTAACTTTATATAGAGCGGTACTAACTCCTTTTCTCAAACACTTTTTCTTTTATGCCCAATACGTGTTTAATCTTAAAGCTCACCAATGCATGCTTGAAGACCCATGTGTGTCTGCTGTTAATACTCATCACGTACACCATCATGCTTCTTTTGCTCCAAGTAGTACTTCTGTCTTGTCACCTGATTAGCATGCCCAACGAACAGTACAAATCATCCCATGTGCAACCAACAATATTTATACAATACTCGAACAGTACCATACAATTCCCAAACGTGTGCTCTAAGTTTAGAAAATATATCAAATCCAAAACCAATGTGGGCTCCATATACTCTTATTCTTTCAGATTTGTAACTTTATCTATTCTTCTTTTTTATCACACAACCATCACTCATTACCCCATGATGAATCTTTATCCACGTATCTTTATAGTCACAACTCTTGTAGCATCCTTCAAGCTTACTCCTCACAAACAATATTGCAATGACAGCGAGTAATAGTGGTACCTTCCAAGTATACACATGTATAACAGCCAAATATATCACGTAATCTTTTTCTTGGCAATATCCTCATATATTATAAGAGATCTTGTTTCTTAATAGAAAATCTCTTCCATGTATACTTTTGTGTTAACATTATCATTTTAACTGTTGTTGCATATTAACATCAAACGAACCATGAATATACCTGCTACTGTACGAAGAACACCATAATCATCAGACAGCCACATAAATTAGGGTTTGGGGAGAAACCCTAGTTTTCATGTTCACCATCGCAATGTGCTGTAACACATAAAAATTGCTGCTATCTTTGAATCCAAACGTACCTGCTGCTCCATTAGCCAAAAACATACCAGGCTATATCATCAGATCACATCATCACCTCTTCTTTTTCTGAAATAATGCCTACAAGTCATGCTAATTGCATCACAACTAGGGTTCATCGTCGATCCCAGACCAACTCACCAATAGCCAGTCGAAACAATAATAATAACGATTGATCCCAGACCGATACT
Source organism: Tanacetum coccineum (assembly GCA_026074375.1). Classification (NCBI taxonomy): domain Eukaryota; kingdom Viridiplantae; phylum Streptophyta; class Magnoliopsida; order Asterales; family Asteraceae; genus Tanacetum; species Tanacetum coccineum. The sequence goes on along the minus strand of BQNB010140465.1, from coordinate 14,847 downwards.
AATTTTTTATTACCAGATGCAATTAACATCTTATGAACAAAAATCAAATCAAGTAGAGATAAAAACATGATCGAACATCATCTTTTTCACAATTAGGGTTTGCTGGAAAAACCCTAATATCAACACATCAGATCATGTGGCCATCTTTTCATCATGAATAGCAACATGAACACATAGTAGGCATAAAAACACGACACAATAAACCTTGTACGATCCTAGATATCAAGAGCCACCTGCTCTGATACCACATGTTAAGAATCGTTTTGCTCATCTAGGATGTTAATAACAATGATTAAATAACACGCAGCGGAATAATAAAGAACATAATCAATGTTATGAACAAGGTTTTTATTCATAAACTAACTAATACATATAGATGTTGATCATTCATCTATTACTATGCTAACTAATATACACACATGTGTGTTCTTCTATTAGACTCATTGGAGAATTCTAACTATGATGGATACTAAACTAAATGCCCCTACCTCTCTTTATATACTAGAGAGGCTAGGGTTTACAAGAAAACCTAGCTTTGATAAGAAGCTAACTTAATATTGCACATTAAGTCCTTGTTGTTTCATCTTTCTTCTTTTCTTCATATGTGGTTTTGTAATCATCAAATCTCAAATCCCAACAGATTTGGGTATGAATTTAGGGTTAGGGTTATTGAATTTGGGTGTGAAAATCGTTTGGGGGTGGATATTAAATATTGTTGAGTGGAAGTCCTACGTGGCATGTCCACGTAGGATGCATAACACTTCTTCCGGTAAAACAAGTTTCGTGGTGCAAAGTAACACAAAACATGAAAGTTCGTTACATTGAGTGGAACAAAAAAAGTTCACGTACCAAAATGGAACAAAATAGAAAGTACGTTGCTATTGTACGGCTAAAACCCTTTTAAAAACCAATTATTTAATTAACCTGATCGTGTCACCGGGTCACGGTTCAACCGGGTTTTCGGCCAAAACCGGCTTCCGGTTCACGGTCCAACCGATTCAACCGGCCGAGTCAACGCGGGTTTTAAAACACTGCTTGATATCTTTCAAATTTGTTTTGTCATGTTTATTGATCATAAATAGAAGGGCAAATGACACAAAAAAGGTACTCTACTTAATTGTCATTTCCAATTAAGGTATGAAACTTTTTTTCTTGCATAAAAAGGTACTCAACTTATTTTTTTTTTGCCAATTTGGGTATTTTCGTTAAATATTTAACGATCATCCGTTAAGTTTATATTTCAAGTCCATCAGCCGCTACCACCACCACCAATCATTGTTACCATCATCTTGTTTAGTTTGTTCGGGGGATCTTATTATCAAAAATTCAAAGATCTTTCAGATTATCTTTATTGGCCATTTCAAATTATCTTATTATCGTCACCATCATCATCTTGTATTTCAACTCAAGTTGTTAACTAGTCATATATTGCCATATACACATGACGACGATACAACTCTCACATGGCTACTTTACTATAAAATGAAAATATTGCCTTTCAATTTCACAAAATCAAAATTAGAGAGACTATAACTCTTATTCATTTCTTTTCATTATCGTGTGAATATAACTTTGTCCATTGTTGGAAATTTAGTGCAATTGTAGGAATCAGATCATACTTAGAAATGAGTTTGGAGGTACGGAGTGTACACCTATCAAGTCACTGATTTTTTCGGACTCTTTTAGTGGTTAGAATTAAATAGGTGGTTACAAACATTTAAGTGACAAGCTTGACTACATTAAATGTTTTGTAATATCTTTTACCTATTTAAGTGGAATGCATTAATGATCATATATTTAATTTGGTCATGTAACAACTAATTCCTAAATTATGGAGGATAATTATGGAAGAGATTAATTGGTCATTAATATCTCATAAATTCTATGAATATGTTTTGAGTAAATCTCATATAAATAGGGATCATAATTGCATGGAAAAACACACAGAAAACAAAAACACATAGAAACGCAGGGTTCTTGATATGTGCCTAGAACAAGAACAAACACTTGGTTTTATCCCAAGGAGGTATTCGTGTAACCCAGACATAGGGTCGAATAATCTTTTTTGGAAAGTGATTACACGACTTCAAGTGATATCCGGTAACCATCTTGGTAATTAGCTAGGCTATTGATTGTCTTCACCCTGGTCTGGGATCTATTACAACCAACAATCAAAGAAGATTATTTTGTGATATTCAATGAATGTTGCTTGTAAAACCCAAAATTTAAAATTTCATTTCATATTGGTAATTTTGAATAAGTATTTGAAAAGAAAACCTTAGGTTATAATTTTGGGAATTATAAAGATATATCATAAGATATATTGTTAATAAGAGAAAAAAAAGATATTTTGGTTAATTTGAATATTTTGTATATTTACTTTCTTTTATTAAAAGAACATGTTTTAAGGGATAAGTATTAAAAGGTTTTAGCAAATATTTTGTGTAATCTTCAAAATTGGAAAGAAATTTTTTTTGGCTCTCCCCCTCCTTTGCTTAATGAATCGGCCCCTATAGGTGTTGATACACCAAAATCTTTTAATTTTGAAGTCTAGCTTAATTAGGGAAAAGAGTATAATTAAAAAAGGGATAAATCTTTTAATTTGCAAACAAGTTATTTTTGTATTTCTCTTCCCTTTTTCCTCTCTTATAACCGGCCCCTCCTCTCTCCCATTCTCATTATTCTCTCAAAATTCTTACTCCATAAATTTGTGTATTCCTCCATAAAAGCTTCAAGCAAGAAGAAGGTTTAGGTGTTTTTGAGTAATCTTTGAAGTTTTGGTGTTCTTAGTGTGGTTTGATCTTTGATTCCTTGGTGTTTGTTTCTTGTTCTTGTCTCCGTCTTTAATCCGTAAGTAATCCATGTCTCTTTTGGATTCATTCTTGGTGTTTTCATGATTACACATAAGTTTTATACATAAAATCATAAAATGTAAAAAGAAGAAATCATGTAGTTATGAATTTGTTAATTGGTAAATTATGTAATCTGATAAATATGTCTTAATTACATGTTTTGAAACCCTAAATGGTCATTAATAATGTTATTAATAAAAACCACATGATTAGAAACCTTAGGGTTAGTCTTAATGGGTAGGAGTTAGGGTTTTAATTTGGGTTGTTGGATGGGCAGAATTTTAAGTCATGTTCAACGGGGTATATCTTAATGATAAAAATTGGTTTTGACATAATTCTTGAGCCTAAAGTGAAATTCAATGAGTCTAGTTTCTGGAAAATCTGGGCTCATGTCAATTGGAGGTCGGGAAGGTCGATTTTTAGATTTTATAAGATTAAGTGTCGAATCCGTAATTTCTATCCGAAAAATTTCAGTTGTAGTGTTTGATTTTTAATTCTCAAACCGTAAGGAGTTAGACTTTAAAATTTGATTTGGTAAATCTTCATGCTATGTGCTACATCCATGATTTTTTTCAGAATTTTCTGAGTTGTCTAAGTAAGGTTTTTACGCGTCAACTTTTCAAAGGTTCTGCCAGGTCAAAATTCGGGTCAGTTTTGGGTAACAAGGGTCAAAGGGATACTTAAACATGGAAATAAATTAAACCAATGATCATGGGTGTATTAGACATATGTAGGAACCTCTGTAATTTTTGGTGAAATTTTAAAAGATGTTTTTATGGGTCATGTATGTATGGGAACTTACCTTGAATAAGTAGTCAAAATCTGAAATTTTTGGAAACCTTAATTAGGTCAAGTAAACTTTATTTATGGTAAGACCAAGTGATAATTCTACTCCCACCCCCCACTTTGTTTGGACAATGTCCCTATTGTACATTTAAGGGAATGAAATTATGAAATAAGAATAGAATTAAAACAAAAAACTCTCCTGAGCATTGCTTTCCTCTTTGAATGATGACTGCAAGAGATAAATTATTGCAAAGGGTCTATAGAACAACCTCGTTTCCCCTGAAATCAATAAACAACAACAAGCATTAAACGTTCAAAGAATAATATACACTAAAGTCTAACTCACTTTCGTAGGAATCATGGTTGCATTTAGCGTATGCAACAAGCTTTTTAAACCACTTGGTGGCCTAAGTAGACGAGTGAAGTCTCGTGAGGGTTTCCAGAGAACATACCCACAAAGTTTATTTACTTATACATGGTTTTTAAAAAGGTTTCAAACTGATTTTAGTTTTCAGAAAAGGTTTTACGGCGTAACCATGAGATTAGTTACGTCGTAAATATGTGGTTTTTGAAATTTGGAAACTTAAACTAAGAAGGTTACGGCGCAACTAATTCAGGACATTACGCCGTAATAATATATGTTATGGCGTAACCAATGTGGTTACACCTAGACAGAACCTTGCTACCACATGAAAACGAGTCGAGGAGACCTCGAATTCCACTTCCTTATAGCGAGAACCTGCAAAATAAGAGAGAAACCAACAAAAACCAACTAATATGCAGAAAATAAAAGACGGGTTGTCTCCCGATAAGCACTTTTGTTTATTACCGAGTCTTTAAGTTAGACTCAAAATGCTTCTACGTCTTTGCTTGGCCATTTCCCTCATGGGCCATTTTTTCATTAATCTAGCTCTTATTGCAGCAACGTTATCCCTAGTTCTTGGTATTTCATTAACTCCTAATACCTTTACCTTTGTGTAGATCTCACCTGGACCAATGGTGTATCGAGTGACTTTAACTTTTTCCATTAAAATCGGAGTTGGTTCCTTGTAGGTCATTCCTAACAATTTGCACCTTCTCTTGTTATAGGCTTCGTCATCCACGTCGATGAATCTGTCATATGATCTTGGTTCTAAGTAATCTAGTATCCCTTCCAAATCGTCTTCATCTTCACTTGTATTATTTAACCAATCATCATTTAATTTATCATGAATAGCCCCCATTATTGCGTTTGCTTTATCTTCTTCGCACTCCTCTGGGTCTTCCAAGTTTTCTTCTAAGTCATCTTCTTCATCTCCGAACCTGTCTCTCCATTGGTCTTTGAGAATTCTCTCCCTGGTCATCTTGCATACCTTCTCATATCTTATTTTCATCCAATCATTTAAGCTTAGATTTTCCCATTCTAACTCTTCTCGTTTACTATCGTTCATGCTTTCCCAATAACGTTTTACTTTGTTAATTGATGAATCTCCTTCATCGCATACATCATGGTTTGGATCGCAAGATGGCCAATACTCGCTCCTATTTTCTTTTTCTTGCAAAATCGCCTTACACCAATGTACCCTTTTTTCTTGAGGTGCTGAATATTTTTCTTTTTCCACTTCAGTTATCCTGTATACTATTTCTTTGTATGATTCATGTACGTCAATTTCGTAGGAAAAAATGTCTAGACCGATACCTAATAGTTGGTCAAACACACAAGATTCTGAATCGTATAAGAATAAATCATAATCAATTTTTTTAAGTCATCATTCTCCGGGCATGTATCGCTTCTTATTGATCGAATGGATTCAAAAGTCGTAGTAAAACTACTTCTTATTTGTTAGAGGGTTTTTATTATTCTTGGTGATTAAGTGTTGTCATATAATCATCGTATATTGCTTTATAATTAGTGAAATTCTGGGCTAATTTTCCCTAAAATGAAGAAAATTAGGGTCCTGGATCTTGTTTTGGGTTATGGACTTCTGCAGATAATCAGCAATCCTCTATGACTAAGTAAATCAAGAGAGTAGTCAGTTTGGGTTAAATAATTCCGCTGCTTACTCTTGGAAAGCTCTGTAACACCTCTCTTCTCTTTTAAATTGTGTTCCTAATTTCTTGCATAGATTGTTGGAGGATAGGTACAGGCACTATTGAGAAGTTGGGTGGTTTTGAGATTTCTGTTTGTCATTGATTGTTTATATTTTTGTCTGCCCTTGATCTACCACCTTGAATGGTGTGAAAGCCTAAGAACTTCTTTCTTTCATTCTATTTATTGTTTTTTGATTCATTATGTCTGCTCCTAATTCTATTCATAATTCTGATGATGAAGATGTTGTGGATCCAGTTACTTTAATAAGTAAACTGGATGTAAGTGACCCTTTGCATTTACACCCTAATGATTCTACTACTTTAACTGTGGTTTCAATAAAACTAAAAGTAATCGAGAATTATCAAGTATGGTCTTGTGCTATGCTTTTAGCTTTAGAAGGAAAGAATAAAATTGGTTTTATTGATGGATCTTGTAAAAGATCTAACACTGATGAGGTTCTTGGTAGACAGTGGGATAGGGTTAATGTTGTTGTATTGGGATGGATCTTAAATTCTATATTTGAGGAACTTTTTATAGGTTAATTTTTTTCAAAAAAGCAAAATATGTTTGGGAAGAATTAAAAGAAACTTATGATAAGGTGGATGGGTTTATTATCATTGGTTTGCATCATAAAATTCATATTTTAAAGAGAATGGATCGTCTATTGCTGATTATTATCATAAATTGAATGCTCTATAAAAACAATATGATGTTATGATTGAGTTGCCTAAATGTGTATGTAATGCTTCTGAGAGTTTTAAGAAACATAATTAGTTGATGAAATTGATGCAATTCTTGATGTGTCTTGATGATTCTTATATGAAAAATAGAAGTTCTATTGTCTCTAGAGAAGTTTTACCTGATGTTAAAAGTGCTTATGCTACCATCTCTAGTGAGGAGTCTCATATAGTTGCTTCTGGTAGTATTGCTGGTTCATCTCAAAGGAATCAGGCTTCTATCTTTATGTCTAATGTTCCTAATAGAGGGGTTGTTCAAAGGGGCCACTCTTCTATGTATGCAGCTAGACCATAATAACTTCAGTTAAAATAGACAAGGTAGATGTATGGTTTTGGTCTTGTGAAAATTGTGGTTTTAATGGTAATGCTATTGATAGATGTTTTAAAATCATTGGATATCCAGCTGATTTTGGAAAAAAGAAATCTAGGCAAAATTATAAGGAAAAAATGTTTCAAATAATACTGTTGGGTCTGGATCTTGTTCTGGTTTTACTGATGAACAAATGTCCAGTTGATTTTAGAAAAAAGAAATCTAGGGAAAATTATAAAGGGAAAAATGTTTCAAATAATGTTATTGGGTCTGGATCTTCTTCTGGTTTTACTGATGAACAAATGGCAACTCTCATATCTCTCATCAAAGATAATAAAAATGAAAAGAACGTGTAGGCCAATATGACAGGTATTGTTTTTAATAATAGTACTATTTTTCATAAAAACTTTAAGAAGTTTTTTGTTCAAATACAAATTTTAAACCAAAATTAGATTGTAATGGGAGAATTGTTGATTCAGGGGCAAATCAAAATATGACATACATTGATAAGGAATTAGATAATGTTCTTGGCATCTCCCATTTTAGAATAAAAGTGGGTCATCCTAATGGGACAGAGGCCTTTATTTCAAAAATAGGAAATCTCAAGTTATCTAATAGCTTAATTCAGTATGATATGTTGGTTATACCTGAATATTGTGTTACTCTTATTTATGTTCATAAGTTGGCCAAAGGAAATAAGATTATTGTTGCTTTTGATGAGAGTAGATGTTATTTTCTAAATCAGGATTTGAATATGGTTTTAGTTTGTTTAACACAAAGTCTGGGTAAGCTAGTATTAATCTGCATACTAATGTTGGCGATAACTATGAAAATGAGGTGCATGAAATTTGACGACTAATGGGCAAGGACAAAGCGAGAGATGCTGCAAAAAAGAAAGGGTCGAGATTATTGAGATCATCAAGTAAGAATGAAGAAGCATTGGTTAGGTTGATGGTAACATAGATGACAGCTCAGGAGAAAGAACAACGCGATGCAATTTTAGAGATCAAAAGGAGGGAAGTGGAATGTCGTGAACGAGAGTTGGCAAATGAGGAGTATCGACAACGCCAAGAAGACATAAGGTTCTATCTCCAGTAATACGATCACTTGATCGGGAAACAACAGATGGAAATGGAGGAAGTAAGGGCGGAGATCGAGGTAAAGTATAATTTGCCATATTAGTTTACGTTTTTTTATTTAGTACATTTAAGTTTTTATTTATCTATGTATCGTATCATTTTTGTTTATCTATGTATCGTTTAAGTTTTTAATTTATGAATAAAAGTTTTTAATTTAGTACGTTTTACGTTTTTATTAATTTCGTATGTTTACGTTTACGTTAATATTTACGTTTTTAGTTTATGAATAAAAATATTTAAATAAAAAATGGTGTTGAACGTTGAGCTGCAAAGTTGTCACTACGGTTGAATGGTGAGTTGTAGTGAGTTAAGTGAAAGCAGAGAGACTGATATGACGGTGAGGTGGATGATGAGTTTTACCTCACCACTTCATCCAACCTTACATAATGGGAATTGATTTGCACTCATTTTTCTTATTGGGACACTCTTTTATGTGCATTACATGTTTGTACATTGTGTTTTAACGGCTTTATAGTGAGTGTCTTAATAAAAAATTTGAGTGTGCAAATTACCAGCCTTACATAATGATGTGGTTAAGATAATGTGTCCAATCAAATAAAATTTTGCTTTCTTATAATTATTTTAACTAAATAAATTTATATTGCTACATCATTGTGTTAAAATTTGTGTGTGTATGTTTTATCGACATAACATTCTCTTTAATTTTATGTTAAAAACTTTTGACATGTAAACGATCTCTTTTCATATACCAAAACAAGTTTTACACTTTAATAAGTAGACCACTAGTTTATTTGGTAAGAAAGACATGATAACTAATATATTACGTAATTAAATGACTCTCATCACATTTGTGTGAACTTGGGGTTGTTCGCATTGAAGTTAAAGGTATATATAAATAGATGGACAAAACACAACAAATAGTATTAAACAATGAAACTTATTAGCATAATTAGTATCCTTTTGTTACTTGCTACTGCATCGACGACAGCAAAGTTAGTTACAGGTGACTTATTATAAATACTTCTCTACATGCATTATTTATGTAGCCGGTGCTCGCGCGTTACAAAAGTGAGTATTTTGCAATATAATTT